>JBBBDQ010000904.1:2185000-2315000 GCA_037127315.1 Ascarosepion bandense
TACTTGTTTGTATATTTTCTTTTTAATGGTAGTCGTTTGTTAAAATGGCCGTTTGTAAGATAAAAATTCTGTTTTTCTGTTTATGTGAACAGCGTGTACGCTGTTGCTTTGTTAATCGGCGTTGTAGGATGCCCGCAAAGGGAATAATTTGCAATTTTATGTGAATAAATCTTTTCATCTTTATTTTAAGCAAGACCACTCTTAACGTTATTCTTTTCTTCCCCTCGTTTCATTTTTACCTTTTTATTTTTGCGGGTTTTTATTTCCAGTCGAATTTAGCTGAAAACGGATAAATTTTCGACAACTTTTGTAGTGATATTATAACATATTCATGTTATAATTTCTGAATAAATATTATTAGCACTACTTTGTATTGAGCACTTTTTTTAAGAATAGTATTTCTTTGGATAAGGAATATTATTCCATCCATACGTACCTTGTACTCGTATATATATATATATATATATATATATATATATATATATATATATATATCGGATTAAATAAATTGCAAACATTGTGTTTGCTTATTTTTAATAAAATCCGTTCTTACGTACGGATAATATTTTGCGTATTATAATTGAAAGCTGTCAGAAATAAGCTGTAATGTCGACAGATGCTATTATCATTCATTTCTCAATGTACCCAAGTACTTTCAATCTCTTTCCGAGATCATCTTCAGGAGTGTTAGTTATAGTAACAAAAAAGAACTGCAAAACTGTAAATGTTTTTTCTGCTTCAAATATATCGGTTGACAAATAGCTTAGCGTTCATTAGAACGAGAAAAATTGCAGACACAATGTTTGCAATTTATTTAATCTGACATGTTTAAAAGACAATTTACTGCATAAACACCCCCCATATATATATATATATATATATATATATATATATATATATATATATAAACAAATAAGAAACTAAAATAAAAGTGCTAGATTATATACCCAAAACATATTTAAAAATTAAACTGAATTTATTTTTCTTTCCTTCCTGGCCATATGTAGTTGCATTCACGTAGACATCACTTTAGTCCGATGTATTCCTTAAAAATGAAATAGGTTACATAAAAACTGTTTTTTTTACTTTGCCATTATTTTACCCTTATTTGTGACAATATACATACATATATATATATATATTGTCACACATGAAATGATGCATTTTTCAATTGGTTGTTGATTCGGTCGTTTAACGAAGTAACCTCCTTAGTATAAAAAAATCTTGATTTATTTCTGACTCTTTTTCATTCCAGATATTTTTCTTTCAATCTAATGTTAATCATAAGACTAATCAAAAGGATTTCAATGAAACAATGTCGAATAATCTTATTGCATGAGTACAAACTGGGAAAAAGAACCATTTTTGCATCGAATCATTACATGCGATGAGAAATGGGTACTCTTTGACAACAGTAATCATGATTCCCCGTCCATATACTACTCGATTGGCATAAAGGTCCCACTCATTTACTGTCGAAATAGTTAAATGTAACCGTCTCTTCTACTCTTTCAAGTTAATTTTTCTTTAAATATATTGTTACTCATAAGCCCAAAGAAAACGTGTTGATCTGGTCGTCTAAAGAAGTAACCTCTGTAATATATAAAAAAATCGTGACTTATTCCTGATTCTTTTCTTTCCAGCTTATTTGTTTTCAATATATCATTACACCCAAGGCCAATGAAAATAATCACAATGAATTAAGGTTTAGTAATTTCATTGTATGAGCACAAAGTGAGGAAAAAGAAGCATCTTTGCATCGAATCATTACATGCGATGAGAAATGGGTACTCTTTGACAACATTAAGAGAGTAGGCTAGTGGTTAGATTCAAGCGAATCATTAAAACAATATCCCAAATCTCTAACTGTACCTTAAAAAGCTAAGAGTTACTGTATTTTTCAAAGGGCTTATTTATAATTCATTCTTACTTCAAGGGAAAACAATAACAGCAACATCGTATTGTGGAGAAATTGAGTGTATGCGTGACTTGTGAATAGGGATGGCCCAATTTTGCTGCATGACAACGCACGGCCGCACTCTTCCCAATCAACTGTCCAAAAGCTGCATAGCTTGAATTATGAAATTTTGATTCATTATCAATATTCACCTTATATCTCTCCAACAAATTAACACTTATTCTAGCATATTGAGCTTTTCATACGAAATAAAACATTTTTTAATAAGCTAAGAAATTATCAAAGCATTTGAACTGTTTATTACATCAAAGGATGAGAATAAAAAAATTGGTACAAGAATTTAGAGGTACGTTGGAGAACAGTGATACGTCAACATGTTGCTTGTTTCAACTGAATAAATTAGTTATTTAACATGTCAGAAGTGTTTTATTAATTTCGCCTAAAGTGCGTCATTACATGTGTGAAAACCTCATATATATATATATATATATATATATATATATTTCGTGTAAAACTTTCTGTACAATAAAGACGGAAGCTGATGATGGTTTGCCTGAAATAGGCGTACATTTCCAATTTACCATGAAATAACGTATCTGCCTTAATGTTTTCTTATATATATATATATATATATATACATCGCTCATTCAGTAAAATGAATTAGAGCACTCTAGCGATTGAGCGCGTATAATGATAATATATGCGCTAAAAAGTCTGCCTTCTTCCACCATAGCCCAGAGGTAGAATCGCCGACTGACGCCAATTCGGTCGGATTTCAGCTGTGATACAGCGAACCAGATCTGCCTGCGGATGACAATATATTATTGCTTTTAATCGTTTTTGATAGTTCCTTACAAGATCACTACATATATTAACATGTGTTTTGCTTCTCCCAATCTTGACTGTCGTGTTCAACAACTGGTTCCGGCAGGAGTCCATCCCCAACTGGTTCACCATGGGTGTGGTCACGCTGTTGAGAAAAGGCAAAAATGTTGGGAGGGAATAGATAGTTACAGGCTCATAACTCTGCTAAACACAGAGTTAAAGATTTGGGCCAAGATCCTGACGAATTGTTTGCAGCTAGTTGCCGAGTATCTGTTGGGACCTGAACAGACTTGTGCTGTGAGGGGACGAACAATTCAGAGCAACCAGCATTTGATTCACACGATCCTAGAGGGTGTAAAAGACGACGATGAAGCCGCGCTGATCAATTTAGATCAGTCCAAAGCATTTGATAGGGTTGACCATGGCTACCTGGCGGCTGTCCTGCAGGCCGCCGGATTCGCATCCGACTTCTGCCGCTGTATTGTTTCCTGTATTGTCACCTGTGACCCAGGTGAACGGAAAGATGTCGACGCTTTTGCGCTGTCTAGGTCGGTCCGACAGGGTTGTTCACTGTCGTCCTTACTTCATGCTTTGGCGTTGGAACCCCTCTTTCGCCGGCTAAGAGACAGGACGTGCAGTCCGGCCCTACGTGGAATCGCTGTCTCTGGTTGAGCTCGAGTCAGAGTTTCCGCGTACGCCGATGACGTCACTAATTTTGTGTCCTCCCAGAATGGCATTGAGATGGTACAGAAGGCGCTTGAACGGTACGAACAGGTGACAGGGGCCAAGATTAACAGCAACAAGACTTCCAGCTTGCGGTTAGGTGCCTGGAAGGGTGATACCCTCCCGGGGCCCTTGGACTGGACGGACGGCCCTGTTCGCATTCTTGGAGTGTGGTTTGGGCCCGACCTCCAGTTAAAGAAAAATTGGTCTGATGTACAGGTAAAGGTCGTCGCGCCGGTCGAATTTATCCTTAAAGGATTTGGCTGAGGCGTGTGTTACATACGTCTTTCCCATTATCCTTTACCGGCTGTCTGTACTTCCACTTTGTGAACGGCGTGAGAAGGCGATCGAGAGTTTGCTTTCTCCCTTCTGTTGAGAGGACGCAAACGTCACGTCGACAAACGTGTCTGTTACCAACGTTCGTCTCATGAGGGTCTGGGAATGCCGCACTTGCCGAGTCACAAGCTCTTTTCAAGGGTGGTTTTTCTCAGATGTGCGTTATTGAAAAACTCATTGATAACGGGGATAGTGAGGGACATGTTTCCTAGCCTTACTATCACCACCCCCGGTCTCAAGGTGGTGCCGTAAGCCTCGGGGCGATCGAATTTTCTCCTCGAATGTCTGGCGGCCTTGAGGGCCATTCCTCGGTCCAGTGACCTTTCTCGGCCTAGGGAAGTCTTCTATCATGGATTAGTGGCGAGTGTCGCGAAAGATACACTACGCGAAGTGCTCGGCATTCGAAGGGGGAGTATCGCTCTTATTGGTCTTGGGCGCCAGGTACCGATGATCTCAACAACTCTGAGTTTTCCCTTACCTGGCGATTGGCTCGGAATAGGCTGTCTTTCAATGACGCGGCCTTCATATGGGGCCTGGGGGATTTGCCAGAATGTGAACGCTGTGACCTTGGTTTAATGGGGAGGTCTGCCATTGTTCTCGGGTTCGCCCTCTATGGGACTGTGTCGGCGAGTTGACTGCTCGTATCGCGCCGCGTGAGCTCGTGCTCATTGATCGTGCATACACCAGAGACAATGTATCACTTCCGTTTTCGGGAGTGAAGCGAATGGTGTTTCTGTCGCTGCTAGCCACGGCTCAAATGGTGACATGGAAGACGCGACTGGAGGAAGTCTTGCGAGGTGGCCGACTTCAGGATCTGATCCGATATTTTGAGCATCAGCTCAAAATTAAGATTAGATCTGATTGGAAACGGTTGACCCCGATAGACTTTAGCGAAAGGTGGGTAAATGTGGCGAACCTGGTTCGCGTGAACGGGACTAGCCTTGATTTTCTCTTTTAGATCTACTAGTCACATCGGAGTCCTTTGGAACCCTCCCCTGATTAAGGTAGTTCCTTTTTGTGTATCTAGTTAATGCGAATGAATGTGCGTTCTAGCCTGTCCCCGGCATTGTCTTTTGTTATGATCCAGGTCGAGATTCCCAATTTTCTCCAGTTTTTACTTTTTGTCCCGTTTTATATCGTCTGGATCAAGATTATATTCTCCCCATCAATTTTATTTTCTCCTTTACACTCCCTATAGAAAGAGTGCCTCTTGATTTTGTTCTATGGCAGAATACAGCGGCCTCTTTGTTTTGTGGGTTGGTTAGGTCCAACTAACATCATGATTTCTGTTTGGATCTTTTTTTTTTTAATTTTTTGTTTTGGGAATTTATGTCATGCTCCTCCCCACATATCATTTCATGATATATTTTTAAATATATTTTTGTATCTATTATTCACAAGAAAATTTTTATACTCTTTTGGTTTTTTTTTAGGTCCCTGATATGTTTCAGGTATTTTTGTGTATGAACGATTGAATTATGATGGACGTGTTCTTGTGATGACTGAGAAAATTGTAAAGTATGTTTGAGTCGTGAGTCGGATTAGTTAGGTATAGGGTAGGTACTGAAGACCAACCTGAGTTCTCCCCGCCAAATCGGCCTTGTGCCACAATTGTATTTTTCATCCAGTAAATATTGAGAGGAGAGAGGGACATGTATTGAGGTGTTTATTTTTGTCTGCAAACTGGACGCTAGTTGAAAACATCCTTGTGAAGGGGGGAGTCTCATACTCTTAATTGTTCAATAAGCACATTTATTTTTTCCCTTTCTGTTAATTGTCATTTAAGATGAAGGCAGTACATTCAAGTTTGTTACTTCTGCTTTGTTTCGTAGACAGAATGAGAAGTTACATAAGCTTCTCGATTTTTGTGTTTATAGAATGATGGGATTTTTTATGATTAATAAGGTCAGAACAACAAAATTGGTGATATTGGAGTATAGATTTTTGTACAAAAACTTTTCGCTAAAAATATTCCGTTGCTTAATGTTGATGATGAGTGAGAGAGACGCCGATAAACTGTAACACTACAAGATGGGTCCTCTGTCGGACTTGAGAGAAGAAATAAAACCTTATGACCACTATAGATCTACAAGAAAAAGACGAAAAGTTAAATTAATAAAAAATATCTATTTAATTAAATAATAAATTCGCTTAAAATAATTACAATAGAAGCGAAACACACAATAGAGTTCGATGCCTAGCTGTCAATTTATTTGAAGAGAAATTAAATTCTGGTATACTTTTGAATGTAACGACGAAATACGAGGAGAGATCACACGAAAAACCAAATAAAATTCGTAACTATAAACAGGGGATTCAGAAATGCCGTTGTTTACCGCAAAGCTTAAACAAGTGCCGACTTCGAAAGCGACAACCTCCTGGTTATATGTAAACTAAGGATAAAGCTCCGGAGACTGAAGAAGCCTATTGCAGCACCCAGACTGCATTACAACAGACTCGTGAACGACCTCAACTTATAGAAAAAAATATATAAGGTCAGCGTGAAAAAGAAATACAATGAAGAAATCGGAAACGGAAACTCAAAATGGGACACACTAAAGAAAAGGTTAATGACATCAGCAAATGACATAATTTCAAGGGAAAACAGGCGTAAACGAAAAATGTGTGGTTCACAGATGATATTCTCGACATGATGCAAAAGAGACAGAAAAAATCCCAAGACAGGGAACGGAATATAAGAAACTACACAAGGAAATAAGAACCAAATGCTGATAGGCAGATGACAAATAGCTCAACGATCAATGAGCAGAAACAGAGAGATTGAGCATGACTATGGACATGATCATCAACAGGATGTATAAAACCCAAGGATTGAACGTTCATATTAGAGAAAGAGGAAGTACTCCAGCGATGGAACGAATATATCCGTGTTCTCATCCAGAGAGAGAGAGAGAGAGAGAGAGAGAGAGAGAGAGAGAGAGCATCATTTGGTGTGATCATCACTCTCAACAAGGCCAGCACGCACGATGGTTTGTGACTTTGTTCTAACACAATCATCGACAACACCCAAATATTTCTGTCTACCCAATCTCATTCACAAGATGTGGTATTTTTTTTATAATCGTTTCACCCCGAGCATGGCACTTCACTGCCACTATTGCGCAAGGGGGTTACATAGAGGGGAAAGAGGTGAGAAAGGATGGTTAGATATAGGAAATGTCAGAAGGAGGGTGATAGGCGGGTAAGGATATCGAGAATGAGGGTTGGGTAGGTGATGAGGGTGTTGGGAGAATAGGTGCAAGTTAGTGTGATAGGAGGTGTCCATTGACTTTATATTTAAACTCCTGGAGATTGTAGCTGTCGGAAAAGCAGACATGTGGAAGGGAATTCCACAGGCGGGAAGCGCGAGAGAAGAAGCTGTTGGAGTAGAAATTACGGTTACATCTTATCTGTTTCACTGTAAAAGGGTGGGACCTAGTTGCTAATCTAGTATCTCGTGTAAATTGTACCTAGGCGGCACCAATGATCTAAATTCATCGTTTTCAGGCACTTTCCAAAGGTGCCAAACACTAAGCTCGCTGATAACATCAAGGTTACTGAAGATAAGAAGTGATAGAAAGTCATGATAGGCCACGCCCTGAAGGAACACGTCACATAAAAGTAGATTAAGATTGTCCTTTTCCTAGATTGGTTGTTCTACCAAAACTAAGAGGTGTTGTTTGTACTAGTATTTCACCTATATCTAAAAGATAGTCATTTCTGAAAAGTTATAGCGCTAATCGGAATAGAGCAAGGAAAACATTTTAGAAGTTTGTTAGTATGATTTACCCCACTGGCCATATTTTACGTGCTTTAATACAAACTCATTGTTTTATTCATTTCACCCCAACCAAGGAGATAATGTGACTAAGACGTAACGGTTACTGGGAGGAAAAAAGAATGAGAAAACTATCGTGAGGAGAAAGGACAATAAAAGGAAAACAGAAGGTGGCTATTGGGGTTGTATTTACATATTTTAAAGATTGTAGGTGGCAGGGAAGCAAGAAGTTAGAAGGGAGTTCCACTGGCGAGAAGTGCGAGAAAAGAAACTATTAGAACATTAGTTACGGTTATATATAGCGAATTCAACGGAAAAATGATGATACTTAATTGCCAATCGAGTCGTACGATTAAATCCATGCGTTTTATCTTACCAACGAGGAAAGCTCATTAGAACAACTGAAAATATTTATAAAAAAGAACGGGGTAAGATACGTTGCAGTAGTAGAAACATGACTGGCGTGGAGATAAAAGGTCAGGATCAATAAAAATACAGACCCTCCTTTGGATTATTACCTTTTTCGATCACTGAAAAACGCTTTGAAGGGGTAAATTTCTTCATTAAAAACAGTTTCTGCGATTTGTTGAGAACATTTTCACATTATCTGGTCCGATCCTCCTGCTATCCACCTAGGTGTCCTTGACAAAATCCAACAGAGAATCTGTTATGTGATAGATCCCAACTTGGCAGCTCAGATACAGTCACTTTCTCACCGGCGCAATGTAGCTTCTCTGTGTCTCTTCTATAAATACTTTCACGGCTTCTGCTCCTATGGACTTAACTCACTGGTGCCCCCTATATATAAATTTACTCGAGCCACAAGATTAGCAACTAGGTCCCACCCTTTTACTGTGAAACCACTAAATTGTCAACGCAAATTCTACTCCATCAGCTTCTTTTCTCGCACTTCCCGCCTGTGGAATTCACTTCCATTTACTTGCTTCCCCTAAAGCTACAATCTCCAAGAATTTAAATGCAAAGTCAATAGTCATCTCCTATCTCACTAACCTGCATCCTCTCTTTCATGCTCCTTTCTCCTTCCACTCCACTCTAATCAGTATTCTTATCCTTCTCTTACCCACTTCCTGACACTCCCTATAATCTGTCTATCTTTCTCATAACTTTCCTCCTATGTAACCCTCTGCAAAACAGTGACAGTAAAATGCCTTGCTTGGGGTGATATGATTACAAAAAACAAAAAAACAAAGAACAAAACAAAACATTAAAACCTGCGGAATTTTATTGAAAAAGCAACGAAGAGCTGCCTGTTTGATTATTGGCAAAATGTCCTTTGCTAATAATGGTGAATATGTAATTGAATAAAATTTAGTTCTACTTTATTTTAAGAAGAATGAAGTTGATAAAAAAAGAAACAACAAAAACGGAAATCATTTATGAATCAATCTAATACCCTACTAAGGGATTTCGTTTTCCTTCTTTTTTATGTTTTTAATTTATTTTCAATTTAAAAAATGGACTTTCCCATTTGTTCGGTATAACTTAAAGCGACTGACGTTTATGACGTCATTTCTCTTGGACGCTGAAAAAATTGCTGCAGTCAGCAGCGATTACAGCTCGGAACGTTTCATATAATAAATGGAAGCGCCATCTCGAAGCCAAGATGAAGATTTTCCACAATAAAAATAATAACAACGGCAACAACAGTTCAAAAAAGCGTACAGTTTGCCAAAAGGAAGTCTGCGAAGTGCATAATCGTTCCGTCAGTAAATCAGATTCCCAGAAGAAATCAAGCGAGAAATACCGTCAGTATAGACAACTCCAGCGACGCCACAGACGACGGGCTGCGATCTTGAGAAAGATTTACAGGCACTATCTTTCGAGAAAAAAAACAAAACAAGGAAAGAGGAGAAAGAGAGACCGAATCTGTTCACGTAACCATTCGAAATCTTACACAGCCACCAAAAATGTACAGGCAGGAGAAAGTGAAGACTATTCCAGTAGAAAGGGAAAAGAACCGGCAGGTCAATTCTCCCGGACTAACTTATCAGCCGGTGCCACTGCCGGTTACGATGATCCGGAACGGGGAAAACCGTTAGGACGATACGGCTATAATCGGTTAACTAAAAAACGACCGATATGGTTTATCACTGGTGGCTTTGAAGGGCTAAAATAATTTCAATAATAAAAAATTCATAAACAAGTTAAAATGGAACCGATTTCGCTTCGCTTACGCGTATATTTATTGGATTTTATTTGACTTTCCTAACGTTTACCGGGCACACGGTCCTGGAGGTAAACAACGACTTGAATAAAACAGTTGAAAAAATGGAATAAGATTAACTGACTAAAATAGTGATGCAATCTCATCATAATATTTTAGACTAAACTATCGCCCGGTTCACACTTCACACATGCCTATTGAACAGGTGTAGAGGCTCATCCCTTGTTCCCTGTTTAGGATGTGGTTTCCGGCTTTCTTATTTTTTCCAATCTTTTCACTGTTTTCTTTTTCTTTTTTCTTTTTTTTTCAATTGGAGTAGATAAACTAAACTATTGCCCGGTTCACACTCCACCCATGTTTATTGAACAGGTGTAGAGGCTCATCCCTTGTTCCCTGTTTAGGATGTGGTTTCCGGCTTTCTTTTTTCTAATCTTTTCACTTTTATGTAGCCCCCTGCACATCAGTGGCATTACTGCCTTGCTCGGGGTGATATGATTAAAAAAAAACACATCCCAGTTCTTACTGAGCACTCTGGTTACCATAATTGAGATATTGTAACTATTTTATCTACCATTAATATTGAGTTAGGTTGAATTATCTTATTGTAATTAACTTTATCTACCGTTAATTGTAATTAGTCTTATTGAAGGCGGATCTAGCAAAATAATAGACTAGATTAATTTATTTAAATTATCAATCGTTGTTGTAAGATTTTATTTGAATACAATCTTTGCCACGGCAAATATAAGATTTATACTTGTTTTGAAATCCAATTTCTTCATTCAAATTGTTGTCTTCCTCCAGCACCGTATCGCCCTTTTATTTCGGAGCACTGCTGAGAAGCAATAAATGATAAGGAACAAGGCATTTAAAAATATTACTTTTGTAGTGACTGGGAACATTTTATTCGAAATTAAATCAAAGTCACTTGTCTGCGATATTAAAAATAGCATCGTCGTTTTGCCTTAAGATCACTATACCGTATAATTGCGGTATTTGGCTGAATGGGTTGATGTGTATTTTGATAAGTTACTAATAATCGTAATATTTGCTATTTCCTTATAAGAAAATATTCGGCATTCATTGATCGAGCAGCCAGTGCTAGAGTCGATTGAAATTCATAAAATCTTTCTCTTAAAACAATTTTTCAGGAAGATAGGTTTCTCACGTATAGTAGCTGTTATCGCCTTTTCTAGTATTAACAGGAGTCTCCTTCCTAAACCTTTGTTTGAATTAATATAGAATGATATCTTGATTAGGTCATTACTTTTGCTATCAGTTACATAGGCTACCCATTTTAGTTGTTATTGCTATTGAAAATCCTCAAGTGATGTGGTTTCTGTTATTTGGTGCAGTTTGCTTGGAATTCTGTAACGCCAGATCACAAGGTTTGAAGAAAGATGGTCCTCGCTGAGACCTACAGGTTTCATTCACTTAAAACTATTTTTAACCATTAATCTGTGAAAGTGCTTTGATACAGCTGATACTTTAGACAGTTCTTAAAGAGTTTAGCATCCACATGAAAGTTTCGATCTGACGAGACAATTTAAGTATACAATTCGAGTTTTCAGGTTAATGCCTTGGTTTTGTAGCAATTTGTCGCATTTGGTTAAACTTTGTAGAGTTTATTCTAGGTTCAATTTACTTATCTTCTATGTGAAATGTGTTATAACTGATCTATGCACTGATGCATTTGATGTTTTTTATATATATTAAACCCACATTCTGAATTTTTATGATGGATTCAGCATCACTGATTTCATTCCAAATTCTAGATCATAGTTTCTGTTTTGGGAATGTTTGAGCCCCATTTCTTCGAACAATTAGTAGAGGAATATTTTTTTGTTCAAGATTATTATCATCCAAATTATGAATACCTATGTCATCAGCATATTTCTTTCATCATTAGTACTTTGGCCTCAGGAGGGAAAGCAGGGTCACTATCTTTTATTAATAGATTCGTTTGAGTATTGAAACGGTTAGTGTTCATCTCGTCACATTTATGCTTGTAATTGTGTAGGGCAAAGTCTAGGAAAAGATTAAATAAACTGGGGTTATCATTTCATCTTTGTCTTACTTTTGATGGGATTTGAAATGTTTCTGTATTGGGGCCCTCCCTAGACATGCGTGATTTTGTGGACCGATATAGTTCATGAAATTTAATGGAAATGAATCGTGGAAGACTTTCTAATGGGTAAGAAGAGAAAGTCTTTATTGACGTGGCCATGTGCTGTTGTGAGGTTAACATAGCAGATATACGATTTTCTATTGGAGTTAAAATAGAAAATTGTATATCTGCTATGTTGACCTCCCAGCAGAACATAGTCACATCAATAGACTTTTCATACCCATAAGACAAAGATAAGATGATAGTTCTTTGTTTATTCTGTAGGTCTCAGCGAAGACCATCTTTCTTCAACCCTTATGTCTCCTTCCTCTTTTGTCCTTTCTTCAATCCTCTCTATTCTCTCTTCTCTTTTACTTTCACTTTCACTTCCTGTAACCCCCGTGTGTACTAGTGGCATTCCCACCTTGCTTGGGGTGAAATAATTGAAAATGATAAAAAAAAAAACTCTTATGAGATTGAGAAAAGTTCAGCCTTAAGTGATGCTTTATTATTTCTTAGATTTTTAATAGTTTTCTTAACGTCCTAATCAGTAGTTTATGTTTGTAGACGGATTTTATAATGATTGATTGAAGATTAATACATCTCTATTTCTTTGCGTATCTTTTGTTTAGTATGGTCAGCGTTAAAAGGTGTTTTCGAGAGCAGGGCATATTCTGTGGTACTTTTCATTGTATAATGTTATTGTGATTTATCGCTTTTCTCTACATTTTACTACATTGGTGATTTTCTAAGCGCAGCTTATATGTGGCACAAGGCCGAAAGTACAGGTCACCCAGTGAGGATTGAACTTACTACTCAATGATTCTAGCGAGACAAGATTGCTATCCATTACAGCAACTTTAGGTTCCCCTACATTTTACTACATTGTATTGTTTAGCTTCATTAATTTTGTTTCCAATTTTGAGATATTGTTTTCTACAATGTCAGTCTAGTTTGTTTTTAATTTTAGTGAATCATTTCGTATTTTCTCTTCCATTTTTATTTCCTTTCTGTTTGTTTCTTTCAATTTAATTTTTTTCAACCCAAGATTTAGAGAGATTACTTGAACTTGTACTTTATTACCGATTTCTAATCTTAACCTTTTATTTTTAATGATTGGGATGTTATATCTCGCTGTCTTCATGGTTTATTTGAACGAAGGCAAGCTAATTTGTTGGTTGTCAGTTTTGTTACAAGGAATATGTAATCCCATGCAAAGTAGGAATTGTATACTGTAATATGTATCACAAACTGCAGAAGCCATGAATTTGAGACGCTAATATCAATAATATTTTATGTTATTTTATCGGGGTGATGCCATATGAATGGTTGAACAATGTATTAAGGATGAAAGATCTTTTTGAATAACAAAATTTAACAAGAATTCCCCATTGCTGTTTATGGTTTCTATCCAAAAAGTGTCACTTCTTATTAACTAAAGAGCAGCGGAGTTAAAAAGGTACTTGAGATATTACAGAACCTGTTAATACACAGGTTTCTGTTTGTTATACTTTTAGTATACAAAGTTGAGTTAATCCTGTGAAAACAACAGTTTTTCATTTGGTACATAGTTTGATAAAACTCATGTTTTACAGTTACAAACTACAATTTCAGCAGCCATTAGTTTTTCTTGACAAGTATAATATGTTACAATATCTGGTGATTTGCGTATTGCAATTTCAACTCCATGTCTTTTCCCCTTATGGCGAATACAAAGTAAGCTTCATCTAAAATGCACAATGGAGCCACTACGCATACAGGCAACATCTAGGTTTGCACATGCGCATTCTTTTAAAAAGAAATGCATCATCTGATTCTGACAAGAGAGAGAGAGAGAGAGAGAGAGAGAGAGAGAGAGAGAGAGAGAGAGAGAGAGAGAGAGAGATCATAAAGTGCGATCAGTAGTTAAAAAGACATTAGGATCAAACTATCGGTTACGATGAATTCTGACTTTATGCTGAGAAAACCATTGATTGTTTACAAACAATTTCTTCTAATACAATTTCACTTACAAGCCTTGGGTCAGTCCGTTGCCATTGGTGCCGCTCGCTGGAATCTTTCCAGACTGAGATCATCAAAAAGTAACAAATCGACTATGGCAAAATTTAAACTGGGTCTCATCCTTAGAAAACTAACGCTCAAACTACGTGCTCACACACACACACACACACACACACACACACACACACATATATATATAAATATAATAAAAACATGTAATACAATTGTAAAAACTCGATGAAATACTATGACGCTTAAAAATTAACAACAACATATTTCTCGCAAACCGGAAGCCAAATGGCAATAATTGAAAGAAAAGTATAAAAATAGAAAAAGGGTCAAAAGTTTAATTTAAATTGAAAAAATAAGCAAAAAGACAAGTAATCACGACATTCTGCACGTACGCACATACATGCAAATACACCACGGAAAAAATTGCACTAATGAAAAGTGTATATAAAAAAGAAAATCGAGAAGTATAAACAGGCAATTATCCCCTGAGGAGTGGACGGAATAATTCCTGGTGTTTCCGTCTACGAATTTCCGGAGTCCGGGTGCTGATCAACATTGTGCCCGAAAACAATTATATATATATATATATATATATATATATATATATATATATATATATATATATAATTACTATGATGTTCACACCATTACAGAATGAGAGTCATGACCCTAAGAAAGATGATAATGCCATTAAGACACAAGTGAAAGAAGGAAAAGACGTTAGGGGAAACCGGAATTCTAATCCAAAACATGAAACAAGGAATAAACCTCTACTATTGTTTGCAAGATCGTAGGGTAGTGTGAAGTGAACGATAGAAAAACTTATCTACACCTATCGAGGAAAATATAAAAATAAATAGTAAATAAAAGTTTATGGTTTTAGATGGAAACCTTTGAAGTTTATATATATATATATATATATATATATATATATACGGGCCGGGTCACTCATTTTCTTTTTTCTTTTTCCCTTTTTCTTTTATCCTTTTTTCCTATTCTAAGTTTTAACTTTCTCCTTTCCTCGCACGTATCAATCGGAAATCCTCCCATATCCTTTCTGTCCTTTTCGTATATAAATGTCACAAATGTCCGTCCTAATATGAACTTTTGGGCGTCGACGGGAAAATGAAAAAAAAAGAGAAGAAATATTTGGGTTTTTTTTTGGTTGGGGGGTGATATTTCGATTACCCATTGTTGTACCATTTGGATCTGAAGAGCCCCGCTACCAAAGCGGTGAAATATGTATCATCCAAACTAATAATCAGAAATCCGTTATAGAATATTACTCTGTTAAATAAATGGATTTAACATTGAGTTCTCTCGAGTTCGTCTCTTTCGGAATTTACCCGGATTACATACCAAATGTATGTACATTATATATATATATATATATATATATATATATATATATAGTCCGGCATGTTTAATCCGTGGTCTGGTTCCGTCATAGTTCGTCAATGTTTCTGAATAAGCCACCATTTGTTCACAGTTGAGTATTTTGTTAAAGCGATTTTGCTTATTTCGCATATATAACTGCATATTTACCCGTTCAGGATACGAATAATTTGGTTTTAAGAGATTTTAGCCTTTGCATTGCATGAAACAATAAAATCCTTGTTTAAAAAAAATTAATAATTGTTTTATTTCCTGCATTAATCTTTGTTCTACCTTTAATAACACATCAATATATGTCTGGAATAAGCTGACATGTTTGTACTTGCACTATGTCATTTCTAGAGGTTATTTCTGTGAAAACAACAGTATCCGGTATTTCCTGTGGTCCAACAGTGACCTGATCCTAAGGGTGATAGGTTAAAATATCAGATTTATTTCATTTTATATATAAACTACTAATACTACACACACACACACACACACACACACACACACATATATATATACGCACATATATATATATATATATATATATATATATATATACGCACACATACACACATTTATATATATACAAAGACAGAAGAAATCTAAGCAAGAGCCAACACCCGGTTGTTGGTTCTTGCTTAGATTTCTGTCTTCGTTTGCTCTACTTTGGTATTGAGCGCTTTAGTGTGAGGTTTTTCGTCTTGGGTTTTTTCTTTCTTACGAGTGCTTGACTTTTTGTTCATGTACTTCGTTTGTTTCTTTTTTTACTTCCCCTTCTTTTCCCTCTCAGTTCGTTCTCGGTGGGTTGTACAAGACGATTTAAATTATGGCTTAATTAATACTAGTTTTACTATTGGTATTGTTGATGCTATATATATATATATAAATGATGCGATGCCTAAATTGGCGCTATTTTATATTTTAGTTTTGCGCATTCACGTTGTTTCTTTTTGATTTCGTCGATTGCACAGCCAACTGCAAGAAAAAGAGCACCATAAAGCAATCCACTTAGCTAGAAATTTGGAAACAGCATGCTGTACTGCTTGGCATTCGCACCGGAAGCATCAATACAAATATTTCAGAGTTGTTTGTGTCAGTCAGACAGTTCCGAGGTTCTGTAAGAGCTGGATCAGTCTAATAGCAATTAGGTAAGTGTTTGCAAAGACCACTAGTGATAACGACGTAATAATTGCATTCATCTTTCAACAGTGCTATATACTCAACACGGACGTGTGCTGCCCTGGATCAGGAGGGTGGTGGCTGGAAGCCCTTATGCATAGCAACAGGACGCTGCACCATGGCACGCAAGCAAGAGAACCCATCACCCTTACATCTGGCCACCTAACTCAACAGACTGCAACCTTTTATTATATGTGAGACCAATAAAAAATTAAATGAAGACAATTTACCCGTTACACCCTGTGTATATATAAACTACTACGAATATATATATATATATATTGTCATCCGCAGACAGATCTGTTTCGCCGTATCACAGCTCATCAGTACGGTTAGACTCCGATTGCTTTTTTACCCAGGATTGAAACCCGACCGAAATGGCGTCAGTCGGCGACTCTACCCCTGGGCTATGGGCGTTCGGTGGAAGTAGGCAACCTTTTAATGCATATCATTATACGTGCCCATTAGCTAGAACGCTCTTATTCATTTCACTGAATGAGCGATGCTTAGGATCTTGAATAAGTTCTCGCTGATTTTTCATGAAAAGTAATGTTTTATTTGCAAAAATTATTAAGAAACATGTCATCGGTAGCCACTTTCTCTTCCCCATTTTTCTGGCAGCAATTGAATTCCACGTCGGAAAAACGACACGTCATTTGAAGTTTACTACAAATCGACCCATTTCTGGGCATTTTCATAAGAATGAAAGTGCTGCCCATCCAGGTCATGTGCCATCGATCGGAACACGTGACAATCGAACGGAGCAATGTCTGTTGAATAGGACGGGTAGGGTAGGACTTCCCATTTTAAGATTTATAAGTAAGTTTTCACCTGTTTTGCAAGATGTGGCCTGACATTGTCATGTTGCAAAATCACTTTCTAGTGTTTCTGCTCGTACAGCGGCCGTTCTTTCTTTAATGCTCAACTGTAGTCGATAGCAATCTTCCGTGTTGTTGGTCGGTTTGAGCAGTTCATAATAAACAACACCCAGCCTGATCGAACCAAATGCAGAACAAGAGCTTCGAACCATGGATATTCGGCTTTGGTGACGATGTTGATGCATGGCCGGGCTTACCTCACGATTTTCTACGCTTAGCATTATCGTAGTTTCATTGGCGGTCTCGATACAATGCAAAAACCTTTCCTTTTCTGACACTGAAGAAGCTATTTACACGTGAAAAGACGCAGTTCAACGTCTCTCGGCTTCAACTCTTACGGTCCTTGCTTTTGAATTATTCCTATTACTTTCAAACGTTTTGAAATTTTGCAAATTCAGCTTGAATTTGACATGAGTCTTCATGATGTAATGCCGCCAATTCTTCGTCTTAAATTTTTCTGTGCACCAGAGCGTTCTTTATCTTTGTTATCGTGCCCTATATACAGTAGAATGAACTCTTCCTATTCCTCCTTCATAAATACTAAACTGCGAGACTTCCTAAAGGAAGAAATTGAGACGCATTTTGATTGCTTTGAAGACCACGCATGGACTTTGTTTTTCTTGCAGTACCGACTATTTTTTGGAGTTACGAAAAATAAAAAAAGACTTAATTTGAATTAAGTTAATTTATTTTCGTTCGTTTCTTTTTTAATTGATATTTGTTTATTTTAATTTTTGTGTTTTTTTTTCAGTCTTTCATTTTCCACCTTTTTATTTTTTTCATCGGCTTCGGCCGCCTTATTTATTTAAAGTTTTCCCGTTTGACTGGTTATTTTCCCTTTTTATTTTTTCTCGACCTAAAAGTATATAAAAAAGTCGAACTTTTTTTTTTTTTTAAAAAAAGACACTTTCAGTTACTTTTTGAAGCAGTTAATTTTTTAATTTTCCTGTTTGTTTTTCTTTCTCAGTCTTCGGTCAATTTTTATTTCTTAAGAGCTTATTTTTTTAACCGTTTATTTTTTTTTATAAGTCTTTTTGTTTGTTTTACTTTTTCAGTTCTTTAATCTGATTTAATCTTAATAGTTTTTATTCTTGTCTGACTTTATTTTTTGTCTCGTCTTTAGGTGAATTTTCTCGTCGAACTTTATTTTTTGTCTCGTTCTCTTTGGACTTTATTTGTTTTCTTTGAACGAACTTTGTTTTAGTTCGTCGTATCATTTAGTCGTTGTCCTTACATATTTTATTTTAGCTTTGTCCAAGACAAGCTTTTATTTTTCTGTCCTCGGGCAGACTTGTCTTTTAAGGCAATTATTTTATTTTTTTTCATCTTCGGGCGAAACTTGTTTTTCTTTTCTGTCATTGCATAATATTTTTGTCTAAGTCTTAGGAAGATTTTAAAGCCTTTGGGTTAAAGTTTATTCATTTTTCATTTGATTTGTTAATTGTATATTGTTTTTCTTATTTTTGCTCCTTCATTTGTTATTGGTGTATATCTTTTGCATATATTTGTAACTTTTATTTTATATTGTTATTATTGCATTATTGTTCTGGTGTTCTTTATATTTTCCCGTTCCCTATCACTTTCCCCTCCCATTAAAATTATTTCATTTTAAGGAAAATAAAAATATCATAGTAGTTGGCTAGAGTCATCAAAGATGGCCCACAGTGGTTGGTCGGTTAGAAGGCACCTATTTGGGTCCGCTTCTAAAGTCGACTCTCCTGATAAAAAGAAAAAGAAGCTAGTGACCAAACTAAGCCAAAGAGTAGCCCTGCTACCGATAAAGAATCGTTGAGAGAGACATCTGACCAAAAGACAGCTGGGGAATTGCCCTCATGTTGGAAGTTTTCACGGAGTTGTATAATAAATTTTGCGGAGTTCTTGGAAAGGGTCAAAACTACGAACGGCTTGTAAAAGAAGATGGGCTTTTGAAATCCCCCCAAGAGTTACAAAGATTTGAAAAGCAAATGGTGTCAGTCTTCGGAGTAGACAAGCGGTCACGCAAGAGTTGTTGCATTACGAAAGAAACAGCTATCCGATCATTGCTGGCCCTGGGAGTCAAACCTCAAAGAGACATTAAAGGAACTGGGTATTTCATGTGGGACGTACTGTTACCCACCCCAGAAGATTGCTTAGACATGGCGAGAAGAGAACTAATTACGAAGGACCTCATTCTAAGGACAGAATATGCGGGTTGTCGAAGGACCAGCGTTCAGTATATGAGGTCCCTCCTCAAATTATCGGTGAACAACTTGCTGCGTTCCTCTACCGTTATGGCCAAATACTTTGGGCCTCCTACAACAATTTGAACGGGTGGGGTAGAGTTTTGATAATATGATAAATCGGACGGCCTTCTACTCCATCCACAACTGTTTGAACTTTTGCGACCCGAAAATACCGACCATTGTGTCCGGTAGGAAACCGACTTGTTGGAAGAGTGCGGAGACTGGTCAGCTCACCTCTTCCTGCCCAAAGAAGAAGGCCTCTGGGCTTCCGGCCGCTGGTGACCAAAATTCCTCTCTGGCCGGTACTGTAGCTTCTGCAGCGCCTGTAGTGGGCCTCGCAGCGGCTCGGACCGGTGGGGTAAAAAACCCGGTTGGGTTAAACCCCTTACTCACTCAGAAACCAATACCCACCGCTAGTTCGGGTAAGGAGAAGGAGGATGGGGAGTGGCAAGTCGTTGTTAGGGGCAGAGGGAAGAAGATCTCAGGGCTAACGACACCTACAACCTCATTCCCTCCACCAGCTCAAAGAGCGACGTCCCATCAGCTTACGCCGAAACTGTCAGCGACGTCCAAAAGATGAATGAGCCATCTTTGGAGACAATTGAAAAGATCAAAAAACTAAAAAAAGAAATTGGAAAAGAAAAGGCAATCTAAATCAAAGTCAGTAAGAGTCATAGAGCACTCTTCATCTGCCCCGTCCAGTCCATCTTCTAAAAATCTCACGGCGCCTCCTCCTATTACCAGATCCTTAAGCTCCACTCCCTCTAAACTAACTGTTTTAAGGAACACTGCTAAAAAGAAGGTCCTAATACTCCTGATCCTTTGTCCTCACATACTCCCAAAACGTCCCCTACAAAAAAGAAAAGACAAAGAAATCCTTTTTCTTCGTCAGACTCTGAGAAAAAGAAATTAAAAGCTAAACCATTCTTCAATACAGGGAAGAATATTTGTTGAGTTTCAAAGGAACAAGCTCAGAAGGATTTTGGCGCAAACTAAAAAACATATGGAGCTAAAAGCCCAACTTAATTCTAAAAATCTGTATTGGAAGGATGTGGAAGACCTTTCTAATTTTCCTAAAGCTAAACGTGTACTGACCGTTATGAGAGTAGGCCATGTCTTCCAATAGTATGGTACATGTTACAGGAAGTCAACAGCAACTTCCCTAATGAAACACCACTTTCATACTTTAATGAAAGGGATGCTAAAAATTGAGTCAATTTTGTGCAGGGAGGCTCCATCTTTATGTTCACATCTCCCTGTATAGAGCTTTAAAGTTAACATTTCCCCTGGACATTAGCGGCCTGTCCCTTTATGGCTCCATTAAGATGGAAATGGGTACAAGTCCGATGGGACAGGCCGTGGGTGTTCTCTCCCCGGCCATGTTCAATGTGGAAGGGCAACCCTAACCTGTTTGATAATGGTACTTTGGTTGGCTAGTTTGAATGGCCGGGGCCTGAGATCGGAGTCTCGTAGGGCGAGACTCACTCGCGATCTTCAGGCTCTCGGGGTGAATATATGTTGTGTGCAGGAGACCCGGTTTTCAACTCATAAGAACACTCTGTCTAGGGCGTTTGCCCTTTAGTCAGCATGTTTTTATGGACGTTCGAGAGGTGTTTCCTGGCTAGTAAGCAAGTCTTTGAATGCGACGTGTGCTCTTAATTTTGAAGATCCAGTGGACAGACTGTGTGTTGGATGTTACCATAAAGGATATGGCTCTTCGGCCCATTTGGGGTTTATGCGCCCAATGTCCATGATGAGCGGCCTGCTTTGTTTCGGCAGATCGAGCCGTTTTTGACATCTCGTTTGATAGTTTTAGCAAGGGATTGGAACTCCGTCCCTGACCCCGATATAGATCATATGGGCTCCAATACAAGTGTCAACAATACTGGCGTGAAGCCGTTTCGGGACTTTATCGACAGGTTTGACCTTGTCGATATGTATCGTAACGAGCATCCCAAAAAAGCAGTGTGGACTTGGGCGAATAGGGGCTGCTCGGTTACGGTGGTACGTTCTAGTTACCTCGACCGAGTTTTAGTTAAGCAAGTCGACGTAGAGCTCCTAGAGTGTCTAAGTTTTTATTCGATAGTTTATTCGGATCATAGGCTCGTCCGGGTTCGGGTAAACTTAAGTCTAAGCCTAGAATGGCTGGATACTGGAAATTGAACGCATCATTATTTGATGACCGAGATTTCTAGAAACTACTGCTACTAATGATATAGCGGGAACTGACGGGGGCTGTCATTGGGAAGAGTTGGTGGGATAAACTTGAGTAAAAATTAGGTCGTTTTCTGCTGATGGCTCAATCAAGATAGTTTAGCAGCAGAAAAGGCAGCAGAGGAAAAAGTCGATCGCGCTATTAAATCTCGTGATAGTGGGGACGTAGTCTTAAGTAGGACCGAGCTGGCCTCCTTGCTTATCAGGAAGGACCAAGCTATGGTAGTTAGGGCTAGGTTAAAAAGAATGTCTTGCGAGGCGATGAATATGGCCGCTGAATTGCTTGGGGAGGAAGTCAAGAATACGTCTCAGCGACATATTGCGTGCGTCCCACTGTCGGATAATCAAACCGTGACAACAAACGCGGGCATATTTGAGGCATTTCGGGATTGCTTCCAGGAAATTTTCACAAGGGAGCCCAGTCTGAGCTCTGCTCAGTTCGACAACTATTTGCCCGTTCTTGTCCCTCTGCTGGAGCTGACCTTCAACAACTGGATGAGGCAAGGGTCTATGCCTCAACGCTTCACCAGGGGTGTGATCAAGTTACTACGCAAGGATAAGAACGGTGAGGATGGGTTAGGTAATTTCCGGCCTTTAACGATGCTAAATACAGAGTTAAAGATTTTAGCCAAGGTCATAGCCGGCCGTTTGCAGCTGTCCAGCCTAGTCTGATTGGCTCCGAACAGACTTGTGCTGTAAAGGGCAGGACTATTCAGGACAACCTTCATATGGTACGTTTGATCATAGAGTAAGTCGACAGTAAAGCTGCGCTGATCAATTTAGATCAATGCAAGGCATTCGATAGGGTTGACAATCGATTTCTGGAGGCTGTCCTTTCAACCCCCGGTTTCGGGTCGTACTTTCACTCTTGGATCCGTCTTTTGTATGCGACTTCCGGTGCGCTGGTGGAAGTGAATGGGGTTTGATCGAAACCTTTCGTATTGTCTCGCTTCATTTCGTTGGAACCTTTCCTTCGTAAGTTAAAGGCGAATCAGGTCCTGCGGGGAATTTCACTAATTGGAGCTACCACCTCGGTAAGGTACCCCGCCTACGCTGACGACGTTTCGGTTTTGGTATCAAGCAAGGCCGAGACTAACGAAGTCAGCAAAGAAATCAGAGGGTATGAGACTGTGACGGGGGCCAAGATCAACCATGATAAGTCTGTTGGCTTGCGGTTGGGTGCGTGGAAACGAGTTTCTCTTCCCGGACCTTTCCTCTGGACGGGCCGATCAAGATACTCAGCGTCTGGTTCGGTCCTAATCTCCAGTTGAGTGCCCCTTCCATCGTGAATGTTGTATAGATCTGAAACGACTTCTGCGAGCAACAGAAGGCCTCTCCGACGCCCGGGCGTTGTCACGTAGACCATTATATCACGTGTTAGACAGGGGATCCGTTCAGGATGATTTGATTGGCGAGATCGGTCTTACAAAGTGGGAGGCTCGCTAAATATGGCCTTAGGCCATACTTAGCGAGCCTCCCACTTAAAATGTTTCACTAACGATGAGGCATCTCTCAGCTGGCTAGTGATCAGTAAAGCCCTTTGGGTCGGCAAAAGACTTTGTTCAGCGGGCTTGGAGAAGACTCCAAACTGCTTGCGCTGTACTGGTGAGGTGAAGACTATAGATCATGCATTAAAGTCAAGATTAGGACGGAAAGACGGTGGCTCTCCCCATCAGAGTTCGGCAAAAGGTGGGTGAGTCTTGCGCGTTTGTGCTGAGTGAGAGGAGCCGACATGGAGTGGCATTTCGACGCCGGTTAGGCATCAGGATATTGTTCTTTCTGTGTTGAACACTGGTACTTCAGCCCAGTTATAGATTAGATTAGGCCTGATTTTGTTTTTTAGTTTTCTTTACTGATTTGGTTAGCTATAGGTTTGTATGGTTATCCGCCCGTTTTATTTCTGTTTCTTTGTTCTTTGTTTAATTCTCCCTTTCTTTCCTCCGTTTAGGTGACCAGATATGTCAGTTCTCTGGTGGGTGCGGGTCGCCTTTCGTATTTCGGGTGTGATTTTCGTATTTGTTTTTGTGTTTGGATGTGTGTATGTTTGTGTAAGTGCTTGGATGAATGATTGATCTATATGGTTATAGTCCAGCATCGATTTCGTCCAGTTAACGGATATATATCACAAATTATGTTTTGTGGGTGGGGGGTTTATTACTGGCACTGTTTTGTTTGGTTTCTTGTACATAAGTGTTTTTTGTATGTAAATAATCATTGGAGTATATTTTAAAATTGTTATTCCCCCCCCACCAACAGACAAAATTGTACATATGGGATTGCTAGTTAAGACTTCATGCATGGAGATATTAAGATATTATGGTGGACGTTGTAAGAAAGATAAGTATGAAAATGTTGCGTTTGTGCAACGAATACTGCGGAATGTTTGGTTCAGTGATCGAGTCTAGCTAGGTAAGACAGTTGAAGACCAACTTTTCCCAACCCCAATTTTGGCTTTGTGCTACATTTTTTGTAAGCAAAAATAAATATTGGCAGTCGAGACGCAGTGTAACTTGACAGTTCGGACGGACACTTCTGTCTACTGACTAATAAAAGTTGATATCCACTGCACCACCTTACTAATAATTTTCTTTAAAATTGAATTAATTACAATGTTTCATTTATATATTTCAAAATTACAATATTAACCTTTACTCTGTATCGAGCACTACTTATAAAAGTAAATGCTTGAACAGCGGATTTTAATCTACGTGTTCTTCCATTTTCTTCTAATATATATATATATATATATATATATATATATATAATATTAATAATGTCTAAAAAGTTGTAGTAAGAGATTCATTTGAGTCCTACTTGTTATTACAAAAAAATTTAATTCATGAAGTAGTCGTAAAAATAAGGAAATTAGAAATAGAACATTTGGAAGATGCTAGAATGTCCGAGAAAATTCGAGTAAAATCTAGAGAATTCTAAAGGATTCTAGAATATCCAAATTTGGTGTTAGTCTCTATAAAAATAGGTTTTAGGAAGAGAGTAGTCAGTTGCTAACAGGATTTTCTGATATTATCAACTCCAACTTTAATTCAAGTATTTATATCCAGCCGAAAGAATCTCTAGGAAAAGTTGTCGACCAACTAAAACCTAAAAGAAAACCTCATGAAACTATTTGGGTAAATAGATATTTTTGACTTTTTCATTGACCAAACTAATAATTATTTTTATATAAACATTTGAGGATTTCCAAAAAGTATAGCACTTAAATTTCTTTGCTATCTTAACTGGGTAAAGATATTTGACCCTTCTTTCCCCTTCGTAACACTTCACCTGCCAGTAGTAAACTCTGTTTTTGTTTTTGAATGTAAAAACTGTATATTTTTAAATAATTTTATTTAATGTTTTGGCAAATTAAATATTTTTTTGATCT
Organism: Ascarosepion bandense; assembly: GCA_037127315.1. NCBI lineage: Eukaryota > Metazoa > Mollusca > Cephalopoda > Sepiida > Sepiidae > Ascarosepion > Ascarosepion bandense. The sequence goes on from JBBBDQ010000904.1 coordinate 2,210,147, forward strand.
TTAACTCTGTTTTTGGTGAATCATTTTTCTTTTGTCACACTTAACACGTAACTATACATACATACATACATATATATATATATATATATATATATATATATAATGTATGTGTGTATAAATTTAACCTTTGTCATTTTACATCAAGCACTGCTTTATTAACACTGGCAGTCACTGTGCGATATGTATATTGGGTTGTGCCATTACTACATGAAAATCAGCATTTGAAATCTTGGCACCAATGCAAAATATCGCAAGAGAACCACAATGGTGTCTACTATCTAAATCTGTTCATTATCTGTGTCTGTTCATTTGCTGTGAATGCAAATGCTTGGTACATTGAGCTCGCCTGAGTTTATATAAGGAATTATTTAAGAGATAATTAGTTGATAAAATTGCCTGAGAAATTAGTTCGTCTGGTCCAAATGTCACCTGACTCCACATGAAATATATCTTGCCTCTAACACATGGCACATAGATATAAGCGACAAGCATATACACGAAGTCTTCCATTATTGGCCATTTCAGATTTTATTGATATAGAAACAGAATAGAAATTTTTATTTTCCGAATATTGAGACTTAGGAATTACGATTTGATAGAATTGCAAAAGTTAAAACAAAATTGGAAAGCGCAAAAATAACTGGCAATTATCACAAAACTATGAAGAAATTCCTTGAAGAAATTCCTTGAAGAAATTCCTTGAATCGTATCCATTGCAGGTCTGATAAGGACGAGTTACTCTGTATCAAGAGAGAAATTAGAAATAAAATGCTGTCCCAAGTTATGCAAATTTTAGTTGTAGAAGCAGTGAGAAAGTGTTAAGAAATATAAGATGTAGGCCTCCACTTGAGTGGAATAACACGCATACACAATGCATAGGATAGACGAAAATGACAAAAAATAATTATAGTGAATACAAAGGGAAATTGTCACTATTTTTATATGTCTAATTTTACGCATGCCTGTTGTCTTTTAAATTTTGTCTACTGTACAGTATAGTAGGATCAGTTGAGCACCGTCAGTGAGAAAAAGAGCACCATGACGCAATTCCCCCCGCAGAATTTTGGAAACGTACTGCTTGGCATTTGCACCGGAAGCTCTAATACGAACAATTCAGAGTGTTGGGGAGAATGTATAGGATGAGTCTAATGATGATTACGAAGATACAACTCACAAAACTGGCTCTGATCGTTCTGAGAAGAAAGGAACTCCCCAATTTGTTGGTGAGGGCCTCAGACTTTACATGGAGGTCTACATCGACTGCCTTGGGAAGGTAGTGCTACCCTGGTTGAAGAGGGTGGCTGCTCTATGCCACACAAGCTGGAGAACCCTGTCATGGCTGTTAGACAATTTCTGCGCAACCTCCTTCATTATTTGTAAGGGAACAGTTGAGAGAGAGAGAGAGAGAGAGAGAGAGAGAGAGAGAGAGAGAGAGAGAGAGAGAGAGCAATAAAACTCCTTGTAACACCAAAGATGAGCTAACGGGAAGGATTATGGTAGCAGTCACTAACTTAAACAAGGAGACCGCCCAATGAGAATGCAGGAGATTCCGAAGTCGTCTTCAGATCGTGGTTAAATTATTTTACTCTTTAGCAGTTCAAGATATTTTTGCGTAATTTTGGTTAATATATTTGTTAAAATGAGATTTCAGCGTTATTTTCTTGTTTGGCGACATTTACAACAATTTATCCATCGCACCTCGTAATTACCCACTCTACCGTACTGATCAGAACCTGGACGATCCGAACTGAGTGGTAACGGTTTCAAACCACGAAGGCATGGAATTCTTTCGCGCATCTGAAACGTTGCTTGTCTCTCGCTACTCTGTTGCTATTTTCATGACATTTTCAGGCGAGCTCTACATTTTTTAGTTCAACTTGTTCAGCCCTTGGCAGCTAGGACTCGCCATATCACGTACACCGTGTTTTTTTAATCATTTCATCCCAAACAAGGTGGTACTGCCACTGGTGCGCAGGGGATATATAACAAAAGGGAGGAAAGCGAAGAGAAAGACGAACCGGTTACAGGGGGTGTTAGCGAAAGGGATAGAAAAGGATGTGAAGACAGTTGCGAGGGTTAAGTCATAAGGGAAAAGAACAAGATACACGGGGTAATGGGGAAAGGAGAAAAGAAGGACTGGGGTCAAGAGGATAAGAGATGGCAACTGACATGGCATTTAAATTCTTGGAGATTGTAGTCATCAGGGAAGCAATTATACAGAAGGAAGTTCTATAGGCAGGATTATCTTTTTAATTGTTTCACCTAAGCAAGGCGGTACGCCACTGATGTGCATGGGGCTACTTAAAAGTTTTGTCAGGAGGAGAGTGAAGAGAAAAACGAACCAGTTACTGGGTGTGTCAGAGAAAGGACAAGAGAAGGATGGGAACACAGATGTGATGACAGTTGCGAAGGTAGAGAAAAAGGAAAATAACAAGATATACAGAGTGATGTAGAAAGAACTGGAGTTAAGTGGGTATTGACATTGCATTTCTGGCGGTTGTAGCCGTCAGGAAAGCAAGTATACGGAAGGGAGTTCCATAGGCGGGAAGTGCGAGACACATTTTCTTCGCATTCCATTAGTAAAGAGGAAGTTGCACTCAGAAAGTGTTTTCCTCAGAATTGTTATGGACTCCGAGAGAATGCTTTTCTCCTTTTACGCTCTTAAAACAACCTCATTTAGTAACTCACTAACTTGAGTACTTTTTATGCCTTGTATTGAGAGAACAATAGTTTATAAACATGAAAAACACATTCAGGGAGGTTTACAGTCGTAGATGTCGGCGAAAATGAACTTCTGAATTCTATTTTGGATGCCGTGTAATTTTTATACGTAAAGAAATAAAACAGATCGCAAAATCAATGGATAAACTTCTAAATCTAGTTTCAAACAAGCCATATATACAAAGCTCATCCTTTCATACATCCTTTTAGATTCATCATTTCCGGTGTCTGTTCTACAACGTTACAGTTCTGGAGAAGAGGTTAACTGAGTGCAATTTCTTTCTTACCTATAAAATACGAAGAGAAAATGTGGTAAGCCTGATGATAGTTTTGATAAATTCAAATTAACATCTGATCTCTAAAATGACTTCCAGTTTGTTGTTAACCAAGACAAGAAATTTGTAATCGGGTCAGTTGAGAACTAGACAATTATTAGTTTGATCAGCGAATCTGCTAATGATACAGGACAATAAATAGTAGGGAAAACGTTTTGTACTCATTATTAAAAAACAAAAAGTGTGTAAGTAGTCTAGAAATTCTTTAGAGCAAATTAATTAAATCTTTTTTTGTCGACTGTCTTTAATGAAAGTTTAAATAGTGTGTGTGTCTGTGTGTATGCGCGAGTGTGTGTGTATTTATGACTGGGTAGTTACAACGCTCTATCCCCCCCCCCCCCCAAAAAAAAAAACAAAGGCCCGCTCGGCAGTATAAACCACAGGTTGACACATGAAGAGACACAAACATACCTGAGCAGGCGTTTGCAACAGAGTTTCATAAGACACTTTTGTAGACTCCATAATCTACCAAAACGGATGGATGCCTACTACTATTGACCACTATATATGTTTTGCCTGATGGTCATTGCCAAATGAAACTCTTAGTAGCGGATATTGGTATTAATGATATTATCAGTCGGCATTTGGCATTGAACCTTCAGTTTAGTTTAAATTTTAAACTTTTTGCTTATTTTAAACTTCTGCTTTTATTCTTACAAATTATATATATATATATATATATATATATATATACGTATACCTCCGTCCAGACTTATAATCTAGTTGTTGCGGAGAAAGAATTGGGCTTCCAGACCAAAACTAAAGGAGCTTCGGGTTTAGATTAGAAAACAGTAACGATAATTTTATAGAAATAAGTTTGAATTACTTAATTCCCTTAACCCATTAGTGCCCATGTTTTTTTTTTGGGGGGGGGGTGACCAGAAGGATAATTTACCAAATTTCAGCAATTCTCGCAGTTTTCAGATATATCTTTGATTACTCATAAAGAATGAGGTGTCTTTCAAATATATCACCTACTGTTTGATTTATACTGGCAACACTGAGATCTTAGTTTTCAGTGTAGAGTAAAAATCTTAAGGAGGAGGTGGAGGATACACTCAGTTTTAGCAATCATTCAAGCAAAAACTTTTTTGTACGTAGTACTTACATCTAATTCATATTTTTATATAGTACATATGAATGCTTTAACTGTCCAATAAAGCCAAGAAAATATATGAAAGTAACTTTGCTGAAATATACCATGCTCCATAAGTTTGGTTCTAAAATAAGGACCAAACTAAATTTTATTTTTTCTTAGAATAATGCAATGAAAATTTTTTATATGTATTGAATAAAATTGTACAAATTAAAGATTTTTAGTGAAAATCAAGAAAAAAAACTGGGCACTAATGGGTTTATGGAACTTCAAAACTTCACTTTAATTCTGATTTGTGCTATAAGCCTAATTCTGGCCAAAAGACAGATTTGACCGAAGTTTCAGTTTATGTCGAAAATTGAGTTCTTCAAGTTATAAACTCCGTGAAACTTCAAAATCTTACGTCACGAAACTTCTAACCAACTCTGATTTCCTCAATTAAGTGTTTTTGAAACATTTTAAAATGAATTTAACTTTTTTTTTAAAAATCCACCAAGCCTTTGTGTTATTTTAAATGCAAATTAAAAACTTTTCAAATCACTAATTTTTTTTTCAATTATTTGAATTTTTCATTGTTTCCTCTTCATCCGGAAACAAATCCCAATTCTGAATGTTCAAGCATCAGATAAAGAGCAGATTTTAAATCCCGAGATTATACAGACTCCAAAAATGTATATCTAGAAAATAATAGGTCTAGTTAGAGGGGTTTTAGTTACATGGACGGACGGACAAATTTTGCCATATACATACACAGAGAGAGAGAGAGAGAGAGAGAGAGAGAGAGAGAGAGAGAGAGAGAGAGAGCGAGGAGAGGGGTTCAAAATTTAAAAATGTACTGCAATGAAACCCTCTTCTATTTTTTCTGTCAATATTAAAGGCGTTCTTATTAACTATGAATTTTTTACCCATAGAAAAGAAAATAGTAAAATAGAAGTAAATTTCCCTAGTGTAAATGTACCGTATTTTGTTGGAAAATATAGTACTACTGCACAGCATACAAGCAATTTTCTTTTAAATTTGAAAGGTAAAAGTTTTTTTTTTTCATTTCTTAACGTTATGTTTTCATAGTTTCTGTTTTGCAGGATTAACTTGTCTTGTTAACTGTTCCATGGTTAAGAGTACGTTTTTGTACAAAATCGTAATTATTCATTTCGGGGCTATAATTTTATGTTGTTTTCAAAGTTGCCTAATTACAATTTATTTCAGGTGTTATTTTGGTATATGAGAATATAACATGTTTCGGTATTGCAGTATCCTTGGTTAAAGTCGTAAAAAGGTGACTTCCGATCGATGTTGGAGTTCATATATCGTAGATTTCTCACAAATCCGCTGTTTCAACCATATTATCGTTATTCTTTGTAAATATCGGGGCAATAAATCTCTACAAAAGTATCGTATTCTTTTATTCAGCTTCCTTGAAAATCGAGTTTTACCTGCATTTAAAGAAGGTAAACTCTATCCTTTTCATATTAAGCAACCGCAATTTACGCACATATTACAAAAGAATTACTTTTGCGTGTGTTTAGGGATACTTTTAACGTACTGGGTTCCTTTAGAACGTCGAAAGTCATGGCATTCCACAACTTTATATTCTTTGCATATTTACTGTTGTTAAGGGTAATTTTTTCATGATGAGAGATTCTATTATTTAGAGAGATTTTGTATAAGTAGAGGCGTGTATTTAATTTGTGATGCTGTGTATTGAAATTGGCTTCAATGTACAGCAAAATATACTAGCCATATTAGAGAAACATATTTACCACTCAGAATCCTTAAACTATTTGCAATAACACAACCAAATCATTTAAAATAACCGAAACGAACAGTCATTTTGATAGTTTCTAAATACGCTAAGACACCCAAATGAAATCTTTTGTTCACACACTAGAGAGGGATTGCTGCTTAAATATATAACATCTATTGATAGAAGTAAAAATATGTAATTTAACGTAATCTTTCTAAATAAAGAACAGACTCTGTTTAAATAAAGGTAATCGAAGGTCATCTCAAAGATTCTTATTTAGGCCCTGTAGGGTGAAGCATCACGAAACTGAGTCGATAAGTATCATGAACTTATTATTATTAATATCTGAAATAAGATGATATCATTACATAAGACAATCAATGAACTAAATATTATTAACACGAACATCCGGGTTAAATTAAAAATTTAATTAGATTGAATTCATGAATGCAAACAACTTGAAAAATTGTATTCTTACTACATTGGGGTGGCTTCTTCCAGTGTGACAGTAGAACTATTTTAACTTAAGCATGCCTTACGTCCTGATTTGAATCCTCTGGACCAGTGATATAGACTATTGATATCTTTCATTTTGTATGTCAACCTTGAAACTTAAAGGGTATTAAGAAATGAAAACACTTTATTATATAGGATAAATGCATCTCTAATAAAAAATGAAAACTGCACTGATTTAAGACTTGGGAATTATGATAAGCCTATTTGAAATATTACTTTTAATCAAATAAAATTCAAAGAATAACAATAAATTTGTCGAAAATTCTAAATTATACAGCATTAAACTGCTAAAGTTTTCAATTTGTTTGAACCCCCCCCCCCCAAAAAAAAACCCCTACAAAAACCAAAACATCTTAATCTAGGACCTTTAAGGTATCCTCATATAACTAATGAAGAAAGAATACAGAACAGTCATTAGATACAAGATACGTCATCTATATATAGAAGTTTGGTAATTTATATTTTTGTATGCTATGTTTCTTCATAAAGTGGGCGATCACAGTTCTCCACAATTCTTATTGTTTATAGCACTTTGTAAGGTTTGTTTTTTCACCATCTCTCATAGCCATGTTCTGTTATTAATTTACTCAATTTCATTAGGTAGATTATTCGATCTTTCCCTCCGTTTCATTTGCCTTCTATATGTTCTGCGAGTATCAAATTTTATAAGCCTTCATTATTTTTATATGTGTCTTAGAAATTTAAACTGTGAATTTCTTCTTCTAAGTATACATACTCTTTTTGTTTCCATTATCTTTAAAATTTCAACCTTACTCACATATACAGTCCATAATATTCTCCTGTAAGCTGCAATTCCGTCGCGGCATGTCTCTTCTTCGTCTGTGAGATTGTCTATCATTCACTGTTATATATCGGAGGTCTAATATTACATAATGGTTCCGCGCTGTTTGTTTTTTGTTTCTAACGAAATCTTTTGAAAAGCATCTTTCGATCTACAATTGCACCTTCGGATTTCGATATCACATATTCCACTCTCTATTAAATCGGTCCTGGGCATGACGGTAAACTGCATCCGGCAGCAAGGCCTCTGATTGGGAGGTTGTGTAAAGCATGGAACTACCTCTTAATTGCTGTTGTTCCCAGGTCCACCCTGACACGAAGTAGTAGCACCTGTTAGGGTTCCAGCTATGGGTAAATAGTTAGCCCCCGAATTGGGGTCAAAATACTATGAAAGTATAAAAATACACTTTTATAGAAATATGTACATAAAAATAGACATTTTTTATTAAAAAAAATATAAATTTTTTTCAAAGAAAAATATTACCAACAACACATTTTTGAAGAAAAAATTATTACCAAAACATTTTTGAAGAAAAAAATTATTCTCAGCAAACCACTTTTGAATACAAAACTAGAAAACATTTTTAGTTTTCTAAAATAAAAAAAAATAAAATAAAAAATTTAATTAAAATCTAACTAAATCAACCTTTTCACTATAACCGGACATTAAAAAAAGTAGCTCAAACCCCACCTTTATGGCATTAAATAACCGACAGACGTTGATATACCGTTAAACAAAACTCAAACTCAAACTCAAACTCAATCTGACTAAATCAATCTTCTCACTATAACCGAATATTAAAAAAAGTACCTTAAAACCCCACCTTTTTGGCATTAAACAACACACAGAAGTTGATGTGCCATTAAACAAAACTCAAACTCAAACTCAATCTGACTAAATCAACCTTCTCACTATAACCGAACATTAAAAAAAGTACCTTAAAACCCCACCTTTTTGGCATTAAATAACCCACAGAGGTTGATATGCTGTTAAACAAAACTCAAACGCAAACTCAATCTGAGTAAATCAACCTTCCCACTATAACCGGACATTAAAAAAGTACCTTAAAACCCTACATTTTTGGCATTAAATAACCCACAGAGGTTGATATGCTGTTAAACAAAACTCAAACTCAATCTGACTAAATCAACCTTCTCACTAAAACCGGACATTAAAAACGTACCTTAAAACCCCATCTTTTTGGCATTAAAAAACCCACAGAAATTGATGTGCCATTAAACAAAACTCAAACTCAAACTCAATCTGACTAAATCAACCTTCTCACTATAACCGGACATTAAAAAAAGTACCTTAAAACCCCACCTTTTTGGCATTAAAAAACCCACAGAGGTTGATATGCTGTTAAACAAAACTCTAACTCAAACTCTATTAAATCATTTCAGATATTTGAATGTTTTTACAGTGTTGATAGCAGAGACAGAAAGGAAATTGTTGAAACTCCTATAGAAGGCAGGAAAGGAAAGTAACGAGAGCAATTATAAGAAGAACCAATGCATTCTGAGCAACTGAAAGTACTTAAAATGCGATTGAAGGTGTCAAAATCAAGCAACTCACACTAAGTATCTTATGTCAGCATTGACACTAGATATGTTATTTTTTCCTTTAATTTATTCTGTCTTGATTGCTGAAAATTTAGGAATACTGTATAATTTTCTGTAAGATCATTTGATTTTCACTCGAAGTAATAACTAAATTTCCATTTAATCAAATTTGTACCAGTTTCCTAGATTTGCTTTTTGCCCTTGGAGACCGTTTGTCATTCCCTATGTTATGCGCGATAATTAATTTTTCTGCAATATCTGCTGCGTTGGACCTTATATTTTGATTGGATTTCTCTTTTCGTTTTATTGTTTACTTCATTTTGATGATCTATGACATTGGAAAAGTCGATAAAAATAACTTTGCTTCTGATAAATTAATCTGGTTAAGAACAGAATTTGAACCCATTCAGATATATTATTGCATAGTAGATCTCAAATCTTGCTGATGAGATAATTTTTTTTTTAAATCTATAATATTTTAAGACAATTAATATTTCCATTACTATCGAAAAATAACTGTAGCTACTGAATGACATTGTATAAATATAAGAAGTGGAACTAAGAAGTAAAGATTATGAGGATATGTAGGAAAGATAGTAGTTAACCATGACTTGAAGAGATTAACTTGTAGTGATTGGGGAGCACCCACTCGAGAATCTGTTCTCTAACGTAGCTACATCTTGCATCTAAAACTGCTACTCTTCAACTATCGCTGCTAATGGTGTCATTCTGCTTGATTGGCTTAACCATTAGTGATTTTGCACCAAAACTTGCGAACTAGAACAGATCCGTTATCTCCAAGACATTTTCAAGTGGAACTGTCAATTGATTCCTACTTTTTTCTTCTTGGCAGATTGGTGATCAAAACTTTCCATCCACAAACACTGTCTGAACATCGTTTATGATTTTTCTATTGATAATGGGCACAGATCAGTGAGATAATTTTCAACTAGCCTTTTTCAGATCTGCATTTCACACAAATGGCTGCCATATGTTTACATATGTGCAAAACAAACCTTTTGTTTATAAACTGAGCAGATAGATGTCACAATTCAACAAATAAATCTTTTGACTAACAATAGGTATTTATTTTATATATAGATGACCTATCTATCTATCTATCTATCTATCTATCTATCTATCTATCTATCTATCTATCTATCTATCTATCTATCTCAGTTCATATCTATGTGCACACGTATATGAATAAATTGTGTAAATAACCGTCCTTATTACTTTAACACCGCGTCACGTAAATTTTAGGCTTCAACGGGTTCGGAAGTGCATGACATTGGACATGAATTATGTTCTGTTCACTGAAAAGACCAGAGCGACCATTGACAGACATGGCTGTTGAGCAAATGGTTGTGTCTATTTCGGAGAGGAGCATCGCCAATGTTTACGACCTCAACAACAGAGTAGGTGAGTCATGTTGTAAGCTAGTATTATTGACCCATTCAGGGTGCATGAAGGGGTTAAATTTATTGCAGCCGCCTACTGTAATCCCCTGAAGAGGGTCTTGGATATCTGGCTAGATTACATATCTTTGTCACTTCTAAGGACTCTAGTATTCATACCTGACAAAGCTACCTCTTAGTCAGTCAAAACCTTCCGCCCAATCATTCCCAGACTCTTATGGCATACAAGATGATGCGCCAGCCTCTCCGGCTATCGAAAATTTTTGGTCCATTATTGAACAAGATATTTATGCTGATGGACTCAATTTACGTCTAAAGATATCTTATGAGTGACGATCACAACTGCAACAGACGCAGTCCAACCTGATACTATTAAAAATTGACAGATTCCATGACTAATGAGGGTTTTGAAATTATCCGTATAAATGATGCTCATGTGTCCAAATTATTTATTATAATACGAGTATACCCCTGCCGACAAAAATTACGGCAAAATATTTGAGAGGATTATTAGCTGTTTCCCCACAAGTTTTCTTCCCCGAACGTGACACGAGGTAATATATATATATATATATATATATATATATATATACAGCGGTCTATATTATAATAGAAAGGCTTATTATGTTTTTCTGTTAAATACATAATCAAGGTATTCTTAATATGTATCAGTATCCTTCATTTTCTCAAAAAATGTCTTGTTGGATTATTTTCATTCAAAAGCGATGTTCAATTAAAAACTGTCGAATGTGAAATAAAAAAATAAAAGACATTACACAGAATAATGATAATTTAACAATAGTGTTGCCATATTGTGCAAACCAGCGGGAAATTTAAAAAATATATCCACTTACAGAAAACCGAGAAATCCTAAATTTCACTATCAAGCTGTTAGTGTGGTTCGGGGTGTATATAAGTAATTTTGATTGAAATAGGTTAGTAAGATATTTTTTATGAGGGAAAAATAAAGAGAGAATAGCAAAATTAATTGGAAGCGAAAATAAAATAAATACTGAATTTAATTTCGAGGTTTTGTCAACAACAGTGAATTATTTTTATTCGTCTGATGAGGTAACCGTTTGCTGAGTGTTTTTCAAACAAGTCAAGAAATTAAATCGGAATATTAATAGAACTAATTGAGAGTTTGACGTCAGAATTTGCTTTAAGACTTTCAATGTTACTAAGGAAATATTAACATGGCTGATTTAATTTTGATATAAATGCATATTATCATTGTTGATTGTGATCAGTTTGAGGTAATGTTTGAGGCAATGTTCCTACTAAAATTAAAACGAGTCGCTCTATCGTTACACCTCGTACAATTGGTTTCTATGATCAGGATATATATATATATATATATATATATATATATTTGTAAGAGTACGAAGATGTGTAATGGATAGCCGCTCATAATAAAAAAAAACACCAACAAAAAAAAAAAGAAAAAAAAAGCGAAATCCACTCGGATTCGTTACGTTCAATCACGCGCAAAAAGGTAAGAATCCATCTCCTCCCCTTCCATTCTACCCGGAAAAGCGAGGAATTTTTTGCATGAAAAAATTCCTCGCTTTGACTAAGAAATAATTCCCAAATAATAATCCATTAAGCAAGATTTTCAATAAAAATACTCTAAAATTAAGTTATAGTTGTGCGAATAATCTAGAAAAGTTATAAAAATCATATTAATGATATTTTAAATAAAAAATTTATTTAATGGAAAATAAAATTCATCCAAAAACTGAAATCAATAACTTAGACAATAATAAATCTAACTGTATTATGTAATAAACTACAGAGTGTCCTTTTGAAAAAAGGTGTCTTACAGAATCAATAGTTTATCAATGTGCTATATCTTCTATGAAAAATCCTAATAATATAAAGATTTATGTTGATAGTACGAAGAATTCGCTAAAAACAGATTTTGTCAGCACACTTCTTCATTTAATATTAATAATAAGCACAGAAATACAACATCCCTATCAAAATATTTTGGCTATCTAAAAGAAACAAAAAAAAAAACTTCTACAATAAAATAGAAAATTTAAAAAAAGCTACAATATGTAAATCTTTAAACGACCCATGCCCCTTGCGTCTATATGAAAAACTATATATTATCAAATTTCTTAAGAATAAAAATCTATTAAATAAACGTAATGAAATAAATATCATATGTAATCATTTCAAAATATGGTTAAAAATTCTTCATGAAAGAGTATCCATTAACTTACATATATCCTATAATTTGTTTTGTATTATAATATAATATTAATTAAATAGATATTAAGTTTCTACAAATTAAGAGTTTATGAAAAATGCACTCTGAACCGAAATGAAAATAGTATAATCATACTCAAAGGTTCCTTTAAGTCAGATCAAAAAATAAAAGGTTTTCCTTCTTTCTTTTTTGTTATTAAAAAATGCTGGGATACAGAGAAAGCTAAAACAATACTCTTGTAACAATAATGTATACATCACACCGGAAGAAAGCAATCTAGACGGTGGTTCAATTGACTGATACTTTCTCGTTAAGATTGATAAAAGTAAACCTGTATTCCTTAAACATATAAACTATATTTTCAAATTTAAAAGTTTGAACTTCATTTTGATTAGTTAAATTAAACATAAAAATTTAATATGAATTTGTCTCTCTTCCCCATCCATATCAACTCTTTAAATAACAAGTGTTTTGTTTTATACTTTCAAAAGTAAATCATATTCACAACAATAAGTCAAACAAATTTGATTATAATTATATTTTGATCTACGATATACGTTGTATTGGGCACTTAAAAAAATGCCAGAGAACTCGGAATGTAGGTTCATTAATGAACATTGATGTAGACAGACTTGTTAGATATAACCGGTTTCAAACACTTCAGATAATTGCACAAACATTCAACAAAAAATAAACTATAAGTTTGCACATATTTCACCCTACAAAAAAAAAAGAAGAAAAAAAAATAAAAGGAAATGGCTACCCAACAAAATCTGTAAACAAAACGACAACAATAAAGCTTGTCATTTCTTTCATGCGGACCACAATAATGTACTGTTTTAAATCGATTATAAAACTTTAATGAGAAATGAATTTGTATGACAATAAAAACAACCACAAATCTTTCTGCACATCTAATTTGTTTCTTATACGTTTGCTTTTTTGTTTTAGATTTTTCATAGTAAAGTTCATCGAATACAAGGCACAAAATTCACTCATGGTAGAGGTTTACTGATTAAAAATTGTGGTATAAACGTAAGAGGATATTGAAGAAAGTGATGATTATTTTAAAAAAATACTCTACTGTATTATTGAAGGAATTAAAAAAATATTAATTTTCTTCTGTCGAATTAAACAGAGCATAACACGGAAGCGTAGTACAAAGAAAACAAATTAATTAAACGGTTCATTGTTTCAGAATTTTTGTTTCATCGCATTTCACCTAAGGATTCTGAACAACTGCCATCATTTTCACAGATATCAGTCACATAGTTAAGTGTCATACGTGGTACACGCTTAGAAGATCATATCTCTTTCAAGACATTAATGACTAGGCAGATTTTTCTGTAGTAGGATGCCATTTCTTTATGGGGTAGACTGGTTGCCAACCAAGGCTATAGAACCCAATCTGTTCTGGTATTCAACCCATAGATGTAGCGAAAAGAGATGGATTTAAACCTTTCCCAAGGGTATTTGCGCGTAATTTCTCCTTCCGAGTCGATATCCATTGAACCACAATGCACATCTACACAGATTTACTTGCTCTTAAATAATTTATTAATCCAACATAAAACTTTCTCGATAGTCTATCATGAATAAAGTGATGTTATAGTAAAAATAGATATTTTTTAAAGAGTGATTCAGATTACAAACATAAGATTTTATCAAAAAAGGGATTTTCGATGTTGCATTCAACGCATTTAGAATTGCAGAAGAAACAAGAGAGAAACCCTCCACGCCAAGTGCAGTAATACTTGGTAGTTTTCACGCAGCCGAATATCCGAATAAAGGGCTACTTTTTCAGTCGTTCCTTGGTACGAAACTATTTCCTTTGATTTTAAAACCATATAAAAATGCCTAAGAATGTCGACTAAATTTTTGTAATAGCATTTCTTTAAAAATTTGGGATTCCTTTTTTTTATGTGTTTTGAAAGTAAGACTGAATTCTGAACATTTATGATTTGATTATTTGCTTTATTATTAAGCTTTAATTTCTTGACTGTCCCTCTTTCCAGTTCTGAATTCGCAAAACAATTTTTTTATAATGATGTTCACCCTGTACAAGGCTTGAGGAGCCAGTCGATGTAGTGAGTTACAGAGTAAGAGGCAGAGCTTATGAAAATATATGTGGAAGATAAAAAGATTATATGAGCAGAAAAGTAATCTTTTATAAAACAGCACACTCGATGCATTAGTTGTTCATCATAAGGAATCTGACCACAATTTCGTTTCAAACATTGCTACATTAATTAAGAGAGAAAGCAATTTAATGAGACAAAATGTATAGAATGTATAAAAATGTATTCGTTTATCGCTGCTATCGGTGACGCCTAATGACTACCAGCTTAAATTACTCTTTCTAGTAAGCTTTGTTGTATCAGTTTGTTTCATTTTTGCCACTACTAAAGGCAGGATACGAACTGGTACTTTTCTTGACTCTATATACTTTGGGTGATAGTTCTTCTTTAGTCAAATGCTTGGTTTATAGCCTTTCAATAATCCTACTGCATTTCCTTCTGCTTCCATGGAATTGATTATTGTGTCTACTTTTAATCTCTAATAACCCGTGATCTTTTTTGCATGCTGCAACTGGAATGTGAATTATTTCAAAATGCATGTCGGTTTCAAAATTGTCTTGAAATGTGCTCATTGTTTATATGGTGGTTCTATCAAACTGCTTTAGTTTTTCTTAATTTCGGTTCTTTTATGCATATATTTTTTGTTTCAGCGTAATTTCACTGCCCGTATCAACTTGCATGTCAAATACTTGACCATTTATTCTTATTTTTTCTCTACCTTTATTTCTGTGTTCCTTGCAATTGCAAATATTTCAAGTTCTTTTTCTTCGAAGGAGGGCGTTTTTACTTTTCTTTCTTGCTTTTCGTGTTTGCATACGTTCTGAAAATGATCTTATTTTTTTTTTTCAATTTGGGCATATTTTTTTCCAAAGCTGGGCATTTACACTTGTTTCTCATATGACTTTTTCCAAAATATCTCCATTTAATTACGGATTTGGTACTGCTCGTCTTATGTGTCCCAAATTCTTCTTTCGGTTGATTAGAGAATTTACTCTAATCAACTCTATTGTTGCGAAATATCGACGCAAGCTTCCAAACTCATTCTGCTAATCCGCAGACATGCTAGTTTTTTGCGCTTGTCGTTTTGATCTTGCAAGCCTTTAATTAGTCTCAGAAGAATTAATTCACATTCTGTAGCCATTTCATGTGCACCCAATTGTTCAAATTCACAGTATTTTACTTATTCTTTCAACCTATGTAAGTATTGCATAATTGACTCCTGCGGTGCTTGTCTTGTTTTCACAAACCTGGTTAACTGATTAACTAACTGTTTCTATTCTTTCTAGTATTGAAGTGTATGTGTGTGTGTGTGGGGGGGGGGGTTCCTTCCTAATCTTTTATTTTAGGTAGTGTGCCACGTCATCCTCGTTATTATGTCAAAATTCTTTTTTCGAGTTATATGTTCTCATTGCACTACAGCAAGAAACCTTTTTACTCACGAATAGTAAAGGACCAAGTGAGCACTAGGTCACTTTGTCCTTAAGTTTAGCTTAGTGTGAGACGGTGGGGATTTTACGGCAGTGGCGTAGTGATACAGCGAGTAGAAATTGTAGTCTCTATACGAAACCTGGTTGCAAGGCTAGATTGTCTACCATCGGTCGGCAGTGGGCGCAAGTTATTTCGTATCTTCAGTGGAGACGCAGGGGATTACAGAAAAAGAATGGAAATTCAGCAAACGCAAAATTTAAGACTGACAAAAAAAATATGAAAGGAAATAATTTTGTACGAACAGGACTCGAGGAGTCGAGGCGTTTGCAGTTTCCTTGAAACATGAATAATATACGCTAACTAAAAGAGAAGCCAGTATAAATGTTAATCGATAAAACGTAAATAAGATTTGAAGATATTTTCTAATAAAGTTAAATGCAAAAGGGTAGGGGGAATACGAAGAGAGAAATCTGCTCCCTCCCCAGTAAGGATTTATTTGTGTTGAACTGAAATTTTTTTAAACATATAAACTTCCTTGATGTAAATATAGCAATAGAGGAGTTAGTAATATCGTTCTAGCAATACTAGTAGTAGTTGTAGTAGTAATAATAGTAGTCATAATAATATAAAATATTATAAAAATATATAATATAAAAATATATAAAAACACTGGTGAACTCTCTGACCCTTCTAATTATCGCCCTATCGGCCTTCTACCGATTTTTAGCAAAGTGTTCGAAGCCATCATCAATGCCGAGGTGGTTCAACATCTCAGAGCCCACAGACTCTTCTCTGACAAACAGTATGGTTTCCGCTTCACCAGGTCTACTGCTGATATGCTCAAGACTATCTCTGAGTATATAAACCAGAATCTCGACAAGATCCTATGTTTTTCCTTATCTACATTAACGATCTCCCAGATGTAATAAGATCATAAGTAGGCCTATACGCTGACAACAGTCAATGAAAAATTTACCGAGGTTGACAATGCAAACCTCGCTGCCGAGCTTCAAAGGACCTCCAATCCGTGGCGGACTGGGGTAAGAAATGGCACATGAATTTTAATGCTTTCAAAACGAAGCTGCTATCTATTAACCATCACAGACAATCGCTCCTACTCCCCCATTAGCAACGATCAGGCTTGTCACCCTGAAAGCAAAACACTGCGCCTCACAACAGACATCAAGTGGAATGACTATATAGAATCCATAGCTAAATCCGCTGGTAAGAAAGTTGTTTCACTGTGTAGGGCCAGGAAGTTTTTCCCGTCTGAAACAATCCTGCACATATATAAATCTACCATCCGCTGGTGTATTGAATACTGCTGCCATATCTGGTCTGGTGCTCCTGCTATCCACCTAGGGGTCCTTGAAAAAAATCCAACAGAGAATCTGTAATGTGATCGATCCCCACTTGGCAGCTCGGATACAGTCACTTTCTCACCGGCGCAATGTGGCTTCCCCGTGTCTCTTCTACAAATACTTTCATGGCTTCTGCTCCGATGAACTTAGCTCACTGGTGTCCCCTATATATGAATTTACTCGAGCCACAAGATTAGCAACTAGGTCCCACCCTTTTACTGTGAAACTAATAAAATGTAAACGCAAATTCTACTCCATCAGCTTCTTTTCTCGAACTTCCCGGCTGTGAAATTCCCTTCTCTTTACTTGCTTTCTCAACAGCTACAGTCTCCAAGAATTTAAATGTAAAGTCAATAGTCATCTCCTATCTCACTGACCTGCATCCTCTTTCCCATGCTCCTTTCTACGTCCACTCCACTCTCATCCACTCTCATCAATATTTTCATCCTTCTCTTACCAACTTCCTGACACTCCCTATAACCTGTTACTCTTTCTCATAACTTTCCTCCTACATAACACCCTGAAAAACAGTGGCAGTAAACTGCCTTGCTTGAGGCGATATGATTATAGAAAAAAAAAGAAAAGAAATAATACTTTTGCATGTGAAATTAAAAGATGCATTATTAGATAGTGAGGAACATAATACTGGTTTCAAACGATGCTTGTTTAAAATAGCCATGTTTATCATAAAACCTTCCCCATGAACTTGTTATGTATGTGCATGTGTGTAACGGTTTTGGAAGCGAGGTTTCACTAAAAAGAACGGCATATATATATATATATATATATATATATATATATATATATATATATATATATATATTGGTTGATTGATTGTTTAATACTTAGTTTTTGATCATAATAGGGTGAGACCAGTACACATTTGTATTAAAAAGTGTTCGATACAATTATATTGTAGAACTTTTGAATATTTTCCATTTTTAAACGAGTTATTTTGCTACCCAGGTTTCTACCATGAGAGGTGTTTTCAGGCGATTTTTAATAATTTTTTTTCAGGCGATTTTTAATAATTAGTTCTAAACCTGAGGTATCGGTGTTTTAAGGTTCCTATATATATATATATAGGAAACTTAAAACACCGATACCTCAGGTTTAGAACTAATTTAAAAAAAGAATAGATAATATTTTTACGGTCATTGAAAAAAGCAGCCGGCTTAATAATATTTTTATGACTATTGTATACAGATCGATCGACAGGTCGATTGATACAAACTAACTTTTAAGAGCAGACAGGCTTCCAAAAGAAAATAGAAAAAAATAACAAAATTTTTCGTCTGTTGAAATGCGATAAAACATCTTAAATCAAGGGATTGTTCTCTTTTTTGTCACTTGTTGTCCAAAGAATTTAAATTATAAATTCAAAGTGCGAAAAGGACCATCCACAAGGGCACGATAAAAATATATTTTGGTTGTTTGGGCTATACCACGTTTAACTTCTGGGGGTCGGGTTTGGTCAGATGATCAAAGAATAGGTCAAGTATAATTTCAAGGAAAGCGGAAGACGTATCACGTTCAAGTAGAATACCAGAGAGAGAGAGAGAGAGAGAGAGAGAGAGAGAGAGAGAGAGAGAGAGAGAGAGAGACGATAATCGGCAAGGGTCGATAGTTATTTTATGGAGAATATAGAACTGCTTGAGTCTTCAATAAATGTACTAACAACGTTGTATCCGGGAATTGCATATAAATACTTTTCTTTTAACCAAGTTATTTTTTTTGTGTGACTTTACTCTGACCGGACCAAACCAAGTGACTCCGGTCAATAATTTTGACCAAGTTAGTCTCGCGATCAATCAGCGCAACGTGGGGTGAGCCAAGGTTTGGGCCGAAGCGATCAACTCCAGGATCAGTCGGGGAGACCGAGCTTGAGTGTCGACGTCATATAATTTGCCGGTTAAGGATAATTGCAAATAAATTTCAAATTTACTATAGTTACTGCTTTTATATTCTGATATTGTCGTGTATATAACCCGAAAGAATCTTTAGGACGTATATATTGTTTATTTAAATAGCAATGTTCCGTTTGTACGAATTTTTTTCAATACAATTCTTAATTATATTATCTTTTTATATTTCGGTTTATTTTACAAATTTCCGGTAACAATTTAAATATAAAATTGTATAACGAATGCTTTCTGTTCGTACAAACCCTTATCAAAATGTTTTTGTCTTGTACTATTCCAATTTCATCTTTTTTACAAATATCACATTGTAACACCACTTTTTAAATTTAACGTATTACGTATTTACGCGTCAGTCTGTGTTGTTTTTTGCTACGAAATATATTTCATAGTTCGTTCCTAAATTTTATAAAATTTTAATCATTATTTATTTTTTATGGTTACTGAGTATTTCCAATTAATTCCATGTCGATAGAAACACACACACACACACATATGTGTGTGTGTGTTTGTGTGTGTGTATACAGTTTAACATTTATATCATGTATGCAGTAAAACATTGAAATGTTTTTCTATAAAGTATTTACTCTCATCATTGACTCCGAATACAACGTTTCAGTTGTTCTGCTTTTTCATGTGTGCTGCATCAGATAACCTTTTTTTATAACTTTTATTACCACAACAATTTGAACAATTAACAGATGTTAGTGTAAAATAAAAAAAAAATTGTTCCGCACTAAAACATGAGTTATGACAAAAGTCAGAAAAACAATATTAATTATTACTAACGATATACACAAGAGAAATAGCAAAGAACGCATTATTTGAAATATTGTATTAAAAACAAGAAAGATGTGGATATCGATTTCAATCATGCACGAAATAATGACATTACTTCTTTTTAGAACTTCAGAACGTGCTAAATCCGTAGAACATACGACTTAATTGTAGAGATCGAAAAGATAATTTATTGATTCGTTTTCTATGGGTTATCCCATTGTAGATTGTTTAAAGCCAGAAAATATTTTTTAGATTGTTTTTTTTTTTTGATAATTGATTAATACACGCCTAATAAATTAGCACATAGCTGGGTGGGAAAGACGTGGTGGATTCTTACCTTTCCCAAGGGTATTTGCGCGTAAGTGAATATAACGAACCCAACGTGAATTAGAACACGGCTCTTCCATTAAGAAATCAGAGCCATTATCCATTACACCATCCACACATATCCAATTTTACAGCACTTGGTATCCGTAAGGGGTCACGCATGTTGGTATTGACTAGGCTCGACGTTTGTTTAACGTTGCACGAGAAGCGGTGTTTCAATTTGATATAGCCGTATGTCACAAAAAAGACAAGGATAGTAAACAGGATAGCATTTATTATTTCTAAGTTTCATAAACAGGCTGGAAAGTTCGAAGATCGTACAGGCCGAAATGTAGAGTTGAAAAGAAATAAAACATCGATGCCGATAATTCATCGACTGAGGACAATACCGAAACGGTTCCGTGTTTCGTTCTTTATGTTCGCTATATTTCTTATACAGTGACGTCAGTTTATGATTGATGGGCCGGCTTTACGGTGGGTCAGAGGTTTTAGAAGAGGAAACGGAGCTACATTATGAGACGAGGTGGAGTAGTTGACACAAGTGAAAAGGCGAGGAAGAATAATTTTGCCTTATCTAACAACACACTCTCACACACGCACGCACGTATAAAAACGATCACAATGCATAAATGAATTTCTGTGTGGCAACATTGTCTTCGTTCTCTGACAGTGCTTGTACGCAACATTGTCTTCGTTCTCTGACAGTGCTTGTACGCAACATTGTCTTCGTTCTCTGACAGTGCTTGTACGCAACATTGTCTTCGTTCTCTGACAGTGCTTGTACGCAACATTGTCTTCGTTCTCTGACAGTGCTTGTACGCACTGTCAGAGAACGAAGACAATGTTGCCACACAGAGATTCATTTATGCAACAAAACTCCTCACTGTACTCGGATACAATAAATATATATGTTTATTGCAGTTATCTATAAATATACGAACACATCATCAATAATCCACCCGCACATGCTCACATACCATTGAGTTTCAAATAAACGGGCCAAAACGGTTAAGATTATTTATGCGAGCATCCTAGGGCAACACGTTTCATTTGAATATTTAATAAACTGTGTAGTTGGACTAAGGATGTCCCAAGTAGTTTCCTTTAAAATTTGCCCAGGCCTGTCTAGTTAACACCCAAAGGGCAAATCATGCCTGCATGCATATTAGGGCATATTAAATGCGTGCAGTTTTTTTTCAACATTTAATTTTAATAAATAAATAAAAAAAAAACAAAAAAAAAAAACAGAAAAAACCAAACGAAAACCAAACGAAACCATAAAACAAAAACAAACATACCGACTTGTTTCATATTGTGTACTAACCTCTTTTAAACACATTTCATATTTACTAAACTTTTAGTCTGATACAAAACTGCAAGTGTAACACGCCCTCCATGATGTACCGGACAAGCTTGACAACCACTGCTTAATGATGAAGCTAATTAGATAGATACCTACATTTGATACAAGGTCACAACAGTGGAGAAATCAAAGAAGATTAAGCATTTGGCTTGTCAAATCAGCTTGGTAAAAATGGACAGGCTTCCTTAAATGCAACATCAGCAGATGTTGAATATATATCACAATTAAAGGAGTAATTTTGTGTACATAATAATTTCTTCAGGTGTCTCTGCTTGAATTAGTCTTTCAAGTTCAAAATTTCCTGGAACCTATCAATTACACACATATCGATGAAAGGATGGATTGAAGTTTCTGAGCTTAAGTTTTACTAAGAGCAATTTCAAAATGTAATTATAGTGCCCACTTTTGAAATTTTTATTATTTGATCTTTGTTTTAATCTGCGTATCAATGACAAAAACTTCCAAAGTTATAAACCTCTTACGAATATATTTAGTATCACAAAAATGAAATACTTCTCAGCAACATACAGTCGGGCACTTTATTGAGAATTCTTTTATTCTTTTAGAGGATTTTTATTCTGGTTTAATGGAAGATGAATGTAAATTTAGGATGTTAATTAAAAGGTTTTATTATAGTTAGAATATTCAACCTCATGATTAATCATAAAAATTTCAAGAAAACTGATAAATAAAGCTCTACAAAAAACAACAACAAAAAAAACTTAAATAGTTTGTTAAATTTGTCAGGTTTTCATTAGTTGCAATTTAATGAGTCTTTGTCAGATTTTTCCTAACTGTTCTTTAAGTCGTGTTTGGCAGAGTCTTTGTCAGGTTGATTTGTTGTTATTTAAAGTGCTTTGCAGAATGTACACCGTTAGACAAACGTTTAAACAGTCAACAAATGACCAGCGATTTACTTGTTGAGAAAATCCTATTGTAATAGGTGTTTTTAGAAATGTACAATTGTTTTTTTGTGAAACATGAAAAATATGTAAATTTTGTTTTGCCACCCCCCCCCAAAAAAAACAGAAAGCAAACAGACAAAGCAACACAAAAAACAGGTGAGATAAATTTTGAAGAAACTGTGATAATACTATCGAAAATTTTCGATGATAGGCGCTCATAATTCAATACACACTGGCAATATCTTACCTTAGTAAAGTTTGATGAAGAAGATTTTGTCACTTACGCAAGAGTCCTGAATCGAGAATGCGGGTCCAAATTAAATGAATTAACTCCCAATTTTTTTAAATGTCTAATATTCGTACAAGAATTAACTTCTAATAAGGACGCGGAAATAAGATCCAAGATACTAAATTAGAAATGGATCCCAAATTAACTTTCCAGAAAATAGCGACAGAGGATCAACGTATCATAAATCGATACCGTAATGGTTTGAGGAAAGAGACATTTCACAATGCATAGCCTCCAACCATCTAAAAAAACGCTATAGACGTTTTTAAACTTCTAACAGAACATTGAACATTAGTACCTAATATTTGCCACGGTTGTGGATGTAAGCATTTTGAAAACAATTTTTTTAAGAACAAAAAAATGTTACGAATGTGGAAGGGTAGGACACATAAGTATTTATTGCAAATGTAAAAAATAGAAGAAAAATTAAACGTATGTGAACTTGGTAAATACATGGTGTAAAATAAGAAAAAATTAACAAGACTAACGGGTCTTTAACCGAGTTAGAAACATTTCAATAGAGGAAATTTGTGTTTTTTTTAAAATTAATAATGTAAAAATAAAACTACAATTAGATACAGGATCTGATATCACCATCATAAATGAACAAAGATAGAGACAAATGGGTAAACCCAGTTTATTAACTTCTAAAAAAGTTGCCCGTGGAGTTTAAGGAAAAAAAATGATCTTTATGGGTGAACTCACCTGAAACATTTCTTTTATTGGCAAAACTAAAGAAGCGGTGGTGTTTGTCTCAAAGAATACAGCTAATTTATTTAGAACATATTAGATTGCATTATTTGATATTTGGTACCTCTTACTTTACTTTACAACAAAATAAATATTGTTACCTCAAGTGAAAAATTAAAGAATTTATTAAAAGGGAGTTTTCCAGAAGTCTTTTTAGGTCTATGAATATGCACAAAACAAAAGCTAAGTTTGAATTGAAAGAGAATGTAACATCAATATTTAAACAAAAACAAAAATATACCTTTTGCTGTTTTAGAATCAACTAATAAGAATTTAGTGAGACTAGAAAAATTAGATGTAATCTCCAAAATGGACTATCCCGTATGGGATAGTTTACGTTAAAAAAGAAATAATAAAATCCGCATGTGCTGATTTCTCAACGGGGCTAATTGAAAGTTTGAAAAAATATAAGTTCCCATCACCAAGTCCATAGGAAATTTTTGCCAAATAAATGGTGATAGCCTTTCTGAATTGGGTCTATTAGACGCTTACATACAAGTCAGTCTGTTAGTTAAGTGCCATACGTGATATACGCTTGGGCGATCATGTCTCGAAAGAGACATGACTGACTGGGCAGAAGATTATCCCGCAGTAGGTTGCCATTGCTTTCTGTGGCAGACTGGTTGCCGACCAAGGCTATAGAACCCAATCTATCTTGTTATTTAACCCATAACTGGAAGGAATAGACGGATTAATACCTTTCCCAAGGGTATTTGCGCGTAAGTGAATGCAATGAATTCGGCTGGAATTCGAACTCGGCTCCACGATTTCTCGTTCCGATCCGATATCCAATGCACCACAACACACATACATACAAGTACAAGTAGAAAAAGAGTGCTCAAAACTATTAACAGTTAACACTCATGGAAGACTATACAAATTTAACCCGTTTCCTTTCTGTATAAAGGTAGCACCAAGCATATTCCAACTGATTATGGATACGACGCTTGCCGGTTTGGATTGTACACATGCATATTTAGATGATGTACTTATTAAAAGTGTGACCCTAAATCAACATACGGAAGATGTAAAAGAAATATGTAAGAATACAGTATTAAGATCAGTGAAGAAAAATGCGAATTGTTTATGTCCAGAATTAGATATCTAGGATAAATTATCGTAGCAAACGGTAGGCGACTAGATCATTCAAGTTCGAGTGCAATAAAAGACATGACCACCTCAACAAATGTAACAAAGTTACAAGCATTTTTAGTATTTTCTAATTACTATCATGTATATATACCAACCATGCATGAGTAAAGACCACCCTTAAATAACCTGCTGAAAGAATATATTAAATGAAATCGGTCAGATAAATGTCAAAGTGCTTTCGAAGAAATTAAGAAAGTTTTAACGTCGGATTTGTAACCAGCTCATTTTGATCCTAAATTAAAGATTGTAGTTGCAAGTTCCCAGAATTTATAGTTTGAATTTTGCGAGACGATTTTTAAAAAAATTATTTTGTATGGTTAAATTGGAGTAGTTTTCTTATAGTCGGCGATGACATTCCAAAATACGACAGACACATGAAATAGGCCAGAGCGTACACAGGCGAAAAATTGAATTACATCTCTACAAAGACGATGAAACTAGTTTGAACAAACCACATATATCTAGTTCTGCCTTTCGATCATCCCACCCAGCGTCTTTTAATCTGATAATCTTTTGCAAGGCTGTCTTTTTTTTATTGACTAGTCTCCCATCAGTGGCGGAATGTGTCGCAAGTTTGGTTTAATGTAAGCTGCTTATTCGCGTACATACGTACTAAAGACAGAATCTGCCCAGTCACCGCGTCGGTAAAATGAGGGAGGTGCTGTCGCAGGGTTTCGAAGGCTGACTGGTCAATTCAAAGAATGTTGTCAGTGACGATGTTAGTTAAACCATTACAGCACGATTCCGGGTTTCAGTTATCGTGTACCTCGAACATTTTATTCGCAAGGCTTTGGACGGTCTGTGCGTACGCCATTTTTTTATTGGACAACTGACCGTCAAATCGGTTGCCCGGATGTAATTGTGCAGATGTTATTTATTAATAAATCTGATAAGCGATGAAGACGAAATCAAACCAGTTAATGAGTTTTTTTTGTGTTCCTCACATATGTAGCCAATAACATTTTCATATTTGACTTTTTTGTAAGTTCTTTCTGAATATATGGTATTGTAGTACATGATAGCGATAGATGAATTCTTGTGGCGAATGATTAAATTGTAATAAATGAATGGGACGTGAATCTGATTAACTAGGTCTAAGATAGAAAGTGCTAATCAGCCCTACCTCACATTCCCGTCGGCCTTGTGCCAAAATTGTTGTATTTATCAACAATAAACCAACTTTATTTTTTATCCTCAATTTCTTTAGTTTAATTACCCCTTCCCCATCCGCTAGATGATAAATGTTAGTTCTCTAGAGGATGCGGGACGCATTTCATATTTGTTGTACAGTCTGTTTGAACGATTGCTTAATTTTCAGTCACGCACTGGAATGTTTCATCTAGTTAACCAATGTCTCTGCTGCAATTTTAGCATTGAGGAATGTATTTTGGTGTTATGAAAATTGTAGAGTGTTTGAACCAATGAACGTTGTTAATGCTGGACAGCAGATAACTATACCTCCCCATCTCCTATTTTGACCTTGGGCCGAATTTTTATCTACTGTACAATAAATACTAAAATAATTTTTCATTTGTTTCTTTCTCTATACCTCTCATTCATATTTATATGCATATGCATAAATACAAAAAAACAAACAAACAAATTTTCATGGGTCTTCATTTGTTTCTTTTTCTATACCTCTCATTCATATTTATATGCATATGCATAAATACAAAAAAAAAACTTTTGATGGGTTTTCATTTGTATCTTTCTCTATACCTCTCATTCATATTTATATGCATATGCATAAATACCAAAAAAAAAAAAAATAGAAAATAAAAAAATGAATGGGTTTTCATTTGTTTGTTTCTCTATACATCTCATTCATATTTACATGCATATGCATAAATAACAAAAATAAAGTTAATCGGTTTTCATTTGTTTCTTTCTCTATACCTCTCATTCATATTTATATGCATATGCATAAATACAAAAAAAATGAATGGGTTTTCATTTGTTTGTTTCTCTATACCTCTCATTCATATTTATATGCATATGCATAAATACAGAAAATAAAAAATAAAAAAAATTAATGGGTATTCATTTGTTTCTTTCTCTATACCTCTCATTCATATTTATATGCATATGCATAAATACAAAAAAAAAATTGATGGGTTTTCATTTGCTTCTTTCTCTATACATCTCATTCATATTTATATGCATATACATAAATACCAAAAAAAAAAAAAAAAATTAATGGATTTACATTTGTTTCTTTCTCTATACCTCTCATTCATATTTATATGCATATGCATAAATACCAAAGAAAACATTTTTGATGGGTTTTCATTTGTTTCTTTTTCTATACCACTCATTCATATTTATATGCATATGCATAAATACAAAAAAAAAACAAACAAACACATTTTCATGGGTCTTCATTTGTTTCTTTTTCTATACCTCTCATTCATATTTATATGCATATGCATAAATACAAAGAAAATTGAGGGGTTTGCATTTGTTTCTTTCTCTATACCTCTCATTCATATTTATACGTATATGCATAAATACCAAAAAAAAAAAAAACTTTTGATGGGTTTTAATTTGTTTCTTTTTCTATACCACTCATTCATATTTATATGCATATGCATAAATACAAAAAAAAAAAAATTAAAATAAATTAATGGTGTTTTCATTTGTTTCTTTCTCTATGTCTCTCATGCATATGCATAAATACAAAAAAATATTGACGGGAGACTCACTTTAAACTCGATCTTGTGTCATATTTCTCCTGGAATTGCCACGCGGACAAATCAAGCTAAAATACACACATTTTTAAAGCAGATTTATGCATATACATAAATACCAAAAAGAATTGATGGGTTTTCATTTGCTTCTTTTCTATGTCTCTCATGCATATATTTTAATATAAAAAAGGGACACTTAAATTTAAAATGCAATTTTATAAATAAAAATCTTTCTCGAAGCCTTGACATTAGTTTTAATTCCAAGTTAATAGTTTAAATTTAATATTATTAATAAACAATGTAATGTATTTCAGAATTAATTAAAATAGATTGGATTCTTTATTTTCTTATTTATTAGTAAAATCTATAAATTTGTCCATATTCACAATTATGTCAACACAAAATTTGTCTTTATTAAAAAGTTATTCAAATAAAATATTTTTTTCCGAAAGTTATTTGACGAATAATAGCTGATTTAGAGTTTAATCAATCTGAATTGAAATAAGGATTATATTCTTTTGCCTTAAAATATCACAGAAAACATCTTTTTGAAAAAAATGTTAGTGAGTTCTGATGTATCATTTATTGACTGATGTTTGAAGAATTTAAGTAAAAAGGAGAGAAATGAAAAATTACTTGTGGAATACAACGTAAATGCCCTTTTTTTTTACATATTTGTTTTTAACAACCCAATTATCTTATAACTTTGAGAAAATGCTGGAAAATTGGTAATAAATGTTAAATTAATTATAGGAACGACTCTTATTGTTTGATTATATCGTTTATGGAAATCTGTATTAAAAAAAAAACAACAACAAAACAACAACCAAAAACACTTTCTCATTCACAAATACAGAGGGTTGTTGAATTCTATTAAGCTTTTTCAATCAGTAAATAAAATTTTAATTTAACAACCGTTCCACTTGACTGTTAAATTTAATACAGAACTTTAAAAGTTTATAAATTATTCTAATAAAAAACATGATTTTTACAAGAATTGTTTTATTATATATAAAAAATCTTTTACAAGCTTTTCTACGTAAAAATTGTCTTTTATTGGAATATTTTATTTTACGATTCAGGACTTATTTTCCACAACTGTATGACAAATAGCTGTTGATGCTATAAAATCTCTGAGGACTTGTACTTGTAAAAAATGAATTTCTCGAAATTTCATCAAAATTAAATGAGTGAGCGGCAACAGAGACAAAAATATATTTACAAAGATTTTCTAAAAAGGAAACATTTGAAAAATAATTTCATTCATTTCTGAATAAGTCCTGAAATTTTCCTTAAAATTTGACAAATATCCAATTTTTACAAGAATTTCAAAAAAATATTGACGGGAGACTCACTTTAAACTCGATCTTGTGTCATATTTCCCCTGGAATTGCCACGCGGACAAATCAAGCTAAAATACACACATTTTTAAAGCAGATTTACTATTATTTTGCACAGTTTTAGGGGTAATTTCTCTTAGGGAGTATCCTCTCTTGTTTGAGAGGAAATGATATATATATATATATATATATATATATATATATATATATATCATTAAGATCATTAAGATAGATAATCAAGTTCTAAACAGCATCATAGATTGATGACAATAGGAAAATGCTAATTCTAATGATATTATCTTCTTCTTCTTTCCTTTCTATATATTCGCTGATTACACACACACACACACACACACACACACACACACACACACACACACACATATATATATATATATATATATATATATATACTAGATAATAAATTTCTATACAGCATCACAAACAGATGACAATAGGAAAATGCTAATTCTAATGATATTATCTTATTATTCTTCTTTCCTTTCTATATATTCGCTGCTAAAAGAAAAATACACCTTAATGCGAGTGAATAGCGCTCTGACTTATCATATCTTTTGACTCCTATAAATAGAAAAGACAGGTTTAAATCTAATTTCGGTATTTACTACATTCAAAACCTATTGTTTCATTTACGGTTAATACGAACGTTTTTATTACACAGAATCCACTTGAAGCTGCTCACAGGAAAATAGTTCTTCTCTATGATATTTATCTCAATGAAATTAGCTAAATAAAGATAGTTGCCCCTAGATTTACATTGTAAATTGTTATTTAAACTATAAAAATTTTCTCTCATAATATCCTAGTAGAAAATGATTAAGTTTCAAATAAAATCATCCAGTTTTTCAAGCAGTTCAATTATAAATTTCCAGTTTGAAGAATTATTTACTTTATCTAATATTCAAATTATTGTCCTCATGTTGGCTGCTTTTATCACAACGTTTTGACGGTTACGCCTTTCGACCTTCCTCAGGTTTATATCGACCTGGATAATCTACAGGGAATTCTGAACTGAATCCTTTATTTAATCTCCAGGTCAAGCTTTAGTTTGCGAATTTGTGTAAGAAAGTCATTGTGAGTTAATTCCCTGGATAGGGCAGTTTGCACTTCTACTCAGTGGAAACGGGCGGACAATAACTGAACAGTATTAATAAAAAGAATAAGAATTAGACGATATCCCTAAACAGGAGCAGTGGAACGAGAACAGTAGATTAAATAATGGTTTCAATTCAGACTTTTCTGTAGGTTGCGCAGATTCAAATATAATACAGTGTAAATAGTCCAATCGTGCTTTAAATATTAAGAAAACTTTTTTTTTTACATAAAATAAAAAGACAGCAAGTTGTTCAAAGTATAACGACTGTTTCTTTTTTTAAACCCACGCAACAATCCAACCTCACAGAACATTATATGGCATCATCTTATCATTACTACTGTTATATACAAATAAATAAATAGATAAATAAATAGATTAGTAAATAAAAAAAATTCTCGACATTTTTTATTGTCCATTGAGCAAATCCCGCTTTTTTTAATTTATTCGCTCTCTCAGCCGCCATCTTACTTACAGATGACTGTAAAGAAAATCATAAATTTATTAATGGTTGATTTATTATTCAAACAAGAATACATGTAAGTTTATTTTTATGAGTCTAACATAAAATAATACGTTTGTATACATGAGAGCATATCTCTTTATGACTGCCTGTTATGGCGCCTATTTATCGCAGATTCTCTAGGAATATTCACGAAGAAACTTTTATTCGACAAACAGTCAAAATAGTAGGAATTTCAGCTAATATCAAACTCATTACTTTCGCAACAGACTGTCATATAAACGCTGTATGGTATTTAGCCATGCATACATTCGAATAGAGACAAAGCTATTCAAAACTCTTGTGTTGTTGGTACGCCTCAGGCACTAGGGATTAACTCCTCTCCGCTTAAAAGAGATATTGCATCTGGGGAATGGTCATTGAAGTTGAGCGTAATTATATTAATAGTAAACCAAGTTAAAAAAATTGTATTTGAGCAGGATTTATCTATGTACCTATATGGCACACGGCCTAGTTTAAAGTGAGAGTCTTTCGCATAAATGAGCCTCGGGTAGAAACTGCTGGAATTCTTTTCGATAATTCCTTTATTTCTGAGATACGTGATAGCCAGGGGTTGACTCTGGCTCTGTATGAAGGGCATTCTTCTAGAACCAACCATAATACTTGCAAATGCACATGAAATAGGGGAGAGGATTTTTAATTGCGCACACATTGCTGCCGAATGTAACACAAGATCAGTTTAAAGTGAATTTAACAGAAATAACGTGAATAATTTGCTCATACCCTCTCAGCACTTCCAGTTTTTGTGGGGACGTCTTAGGCACCGACTAATAAACTCAGCTACTTCCCTATGGAGAGTACTACCAGGAAGGATGCCCCTCCACCGCCCGGGAGAGGGCTTAAGCTGATATTATTTGAAACTTTCCGAGACAATGTGCCAGAAAAGTATAAATGCGCATAAAATAGTCAGGGGGCGGTCAGCACGCCCACTTCGCAATCGAATGTGACACGTCAGTTTAAAGTGGATTTAACAACAATACCGTGAAAATAATGGTGAAGCCTCATCGGCACTTCCCCTTTAGATACGGCTCAGACGTCGGGTAATGACCTCAGCCTACCCACGAAGGAGGAGTACCGCCTTGAGGATGCCCCCTTCCAGTAAAAATTTAATTAAAAAAATAACTATGTTTTGTTTTCCATTTTCAATCTAGACTTTTATGATGTTGTAAAGTTACACAATCACTTTATGGTAGATCGTTATAAAATGAAGACAAAAACTATAAAAATCAACTAAATAAACCTTATTTGGGTACAAGATCATTATTGTAGGACATCACATAGGGTTCGAATCCACTACTCTAACAAAGGTTTGCAGACAATCTTGCTAAATATCTTTTAACAGCTGTCACTCATACACAGATTTTCTGAGATCATTCAGCAACTTCTGTGTATCGTTTCTCTTCAGGATGTCGTCAATTATGGCTCTCCACAACTTCCGATCCTTTGTAGCTCTTTGTCTCAATCGCTGTTCTCTTAACCATTTACTCACACTCCTTACTCTCTGCATGCTTCTATCCTTGTCGTCATATGTAAAATTTTCTAATCCCGCTTTATCTATCTTAGAAATTTCAACAGTCTCCTTCTGATTCTATGAATACGCATTCTTTTTGCTTACATTTTCTTTAAGATTTCCTTCAACTGGGAGGCGATTGTTCAATATTCATTGTCGTAGAAGGACTAATATTAGATGGCAGTTTAGTACTCTTTTCTTTGTTTTAACAAAAAAATTCCTGTTTCTTAATACTTTGATTAGTTTTTAGAAAGCATCTTTTAAATTTCCGTGCCACATTTTCCATCCTCTGTTAAAACACTTCCAAGTTATTAAATCTTTTCGTATTACTATATTTTAGTTTTCATCTTGGGTTGTTCCTCTTGCTGATAGCCATATATTTTATTTTATTATACTGATGGTTAGTCTTTTCTTCTCGCTTTCTTTTACTACCATCTGTAGGAGTTTTTGTAGCTTCCTTTCTATATCTGCAGTCAACACTACGTCATCATCATATGTTGTTAAGATTGTGTCGGCTGATAATAAATCTTGTCACAACTTCAAGTTCTCTCAGGATCACATCACTGTAAAAGTTAAATTAGGCCCTCTTTCTATTTTTGTGTATTTATTGAATTCTTCTTCTATCTATACGTAGGCGGTTTGCGCCCAGCGTAGGTTCTGGGTTATTCTGATATGTTTTTCAAAAGAAATCAATCTCATCTCAGCAGTTTAAACATTTCTTTGTGTCGTAGCTTATCGAACGCTTTTGTACAATCTATAAAACATCCGTATGCACCCCTTCTGCATTTGCATTACTCTTTCTGATATCATTCTGGGCATAATAGATATCACATTTCTTGTTCCAGCGTCTTTAACGAAACCAAATTGTTCTTGTCCTATTTCTGGTGTAATTTTACTACGAACATCATTCATCAGAATTCGGATGATAAGTTTCATTACTTGACATATCAGGATGATTGTCCGATGAATCTCGCATTCATTTGCGCCTGACTTTTTGCGAATGAATCGATCAAGATCCTCAGACAGGTTACCACTGTTGTATGTTTCATTTATTATTTTCGCTATTTTGTTAATGCCGAGGCCATCTAAGACTGTAAACATCTAAATTACAATTCCATCTGGTCTTGCTGCTTTGTTTTTCTTAATCTTGATCAGCGCTGAGGTCACGTTAGATTTAATATTTCTGGTTCTTTCATATTTTTTATGTATTGCAGGTTTTCCCTTTTTTCGTCGTGTAAGGATTCTCAAACTTATTCATTCCATCTCTTAAGTAGTTTTTATTAAGTAGTTTTTATTAAGTAGTTTTATTAAGTAGTTTTTATTAAGTAGTTTTTATTAAGTAATTTTATTTCTTTATTATCAGCTTTCCAATTTTTGATTTTCTGCACCTTGTTGATGAGCAAATCATTTGTATTGTTATATAGTGTCATGTTTTTTTTGTATATACATATTGCTTTGTCTGTATTTCTGAGATGAGGGATTGTAAATATTTATATTGTTCGAACTGTTGTCCTCATCTTTATTGCCATATTCACAACATTTCGGTCGTTGTAAGCTTCGGTCTTCTTCAGGTGATCAGAATTTTGAACACCATAATACTATTTCTGCAGTCATTTTATTGTCATTTCTCTTTTGTTTGCCTGTTTTGTTTTTTTGTTTTTGTAATTTCTTTGTACAATATTTTGTGACATACCTTGACATTTTTTGCAGTTTTATTTTCATCGTGCCGAGAATTTGATCTCTTTTATTCTTTGCCTAATTCTTCTTGGGATGATCTCCTTTGCTGATGTTATTAAAGCTTCTCTTAACGTATGTTACTTCACTGAATTTGCTTATAACACTGTATTTGCCGCGTTGTTATTTAGGTTATTCAAGAATCTGTCGATTTGCAATTTGGGTAAAGATTTATAACTTTTTTTTAAAAAAAGATCTCTTTTAAAAAATATATCCGACAATTTCTTCAAAATATTTCTAGTCTGGATAAGAAAATCAACTTCTGAACGTTTAGAGATATTACTAAACTAGTGATAGAAATGTAGCCCCAGTAGTCAACTGTTTATCGTGTGGAGGATGATTTAAGCAACACAAACTAACCACAATCCTTAGGGACAGAGAAGACAGTAATTGTTGCTTGCAGACTTTTCTAATCACTGATTCTTTCTTGTTTTTATTTGTTATTGCTGCCAAATTTTCTAATTATTTGAGGGTTGTGAGAGTTTCTAGTATTTACATTTGTAACAACTTTTTATAACTATAAATGCAATATCTTAAAATCCAGTCATCTACGTACTGTTATTGTTTTTATAGAGCTTTTTGTCAAATTGGAAATCAAATTATTGTAAAGTAATGCAATTTTAGTTAACATAGATTTGATGTGGACTTAAAGAAAGCAGAATAACAACCTCTGTGCTTTGCATCTCTCTCTCTCTCTCTCTTTCTCTCTCTCTCGTTCTCTCTCTATAAAAAGAAAAATAGTTGATTTTTCTGGGAACAAAATATATATACACACACCGATATTTTTCAAATATATATTCCTGGTTTCAAATCCAGGGTCCGTCGATATCCGTTTAACGTGTGTGCAGTGTTTCATTATAACATACTTATGTTTTTAATTTTGAATATATATATATATATATATATATATATATATATATATAACGCTGAAACAAGCATGTCCGAAAAAAATCCAGTCATCTACGTACTGTTAATGGTTTTATAGAGCTTTTTGTCAAATTGGTAATCAAATTATTGTAAAGTAATGCAATAAAATTGTATCGAAGAACGCTCAAATTCGGCCTCAAAATATCACGCAGGATACCATATAATAAATGGGGTTTTAAATAAAAGAAAAAATGGGGGCAAAAACATTTTAGTTAACATAGGATTGTGGACTTAAAGAAAGCAGAATAACAACTTCTGTGCTTTGCATCAGTTAAATTAGAAAAGAAAGCTGCTCACTCGAAACGTATTACACCCCACCTGTCCTTGAAAAAAAAAAAGCAAATTTTATAGATTAACAAGAACAATAAGGGAGTAATTGGTGACTGGGGTTATTGCCGACTTGCCTGATGATGACAGTGGTCATAACACGAGTGCAAGTAAACGCCAACATTTTGAAAGTTGTTTCTCATGGTATAAAAGCCGTCTCCCTACCTACAAAGGGAATACTATATAATTTGTAGCGTACATTCTTCGAATGCCCTGTGATGAGTGGTCAATGATGGTTTCGTGGGTTCATTAAAGATCTCGGGTTTTCAAGAGCAGGCTTTTTCCGCACGTAATCCCGCTATGTGTGTTGTGGTGCAGTGGATATCCGCTCGGAATGACAAATCTGAGAGCCGAGTTCGAATATGAGTTGCATTCGTTTAATTCTCTTGCGCGCAAATATTCTTGGAGGTCCATATTTTCTCCCTCCAGCTTATGTTGAATAATAGGACAGATTAGATTCCAGAGCCTTGGTTGGAAACTAGTCTACTGCGGGAGACTCTTCAGCCTAAAGAAACATAATCGCTTAAGTGTGTATCATGTCACTAATTGAATTTCATTTGTGTTGTGTTGAAACACTAATTGTGTTTCATTTGTTTTCATCGTGGTGGTAGCATGCTACGAATTTTCGGACATACTTGTTTCAGCGTTTTTTTTTTTTATATATATATTCAAAAAAAAAAAAAAGTATGTTATAATGAAACACAATAAGTGTTCCTTATGCACACACGTTAAACGGATATCGACAGGCCCAGGATTTGAAGCCAGGAATATATATTTTTGAGAGAGAGAGAGAGAGAGAGAGAGAGAGAGAGAGAGAGAGAGAGAGAGAGAGAGAGAGAGTATTGTTGTATAACATGTTGATATGATAATAATTTGATGATGCCCAGCTGATTCGGATAGGGAAAGAACCCTGATTCTTTATTTCTGTTGCTCTCCCCTTCACTCACCCAGGGAAGGAAAGAGAGGGACGAACGACAAATGGTAAAATAAACTTTAGATTTTTGAAAAGGATAACCCACAAAGAATATAAATGTAATTAACGCTGACAGGTGAATGGGTATGGTCAGCGAAATGGATCCGGCATGACAAAAAATGTAGGTGAATGAGCTGAACCAGACCAACGAAGTTGACATAACATTTTAATGAGAGGACAATCCAATGCCCCCCCCCCCCCCACCACCACCACCCGCAAGAGATTGAAACGATTTCAACAAAAACACAACGGGTTTGAAAATCGAGAGTAGAACAGAGAAGAGATTCAAGCTGTTGGCATTGGACGTCAGACAGACGAAAAACGTGTCAAGTGCAATGAAGGATGAGGGATTGGAAAATCTGATACTCATAGGACAGTTTGAGGAACATGTATATGCATATATGTATGTGTGTGTGTGTTCTTTTTCCCCGTTCCATCTTTGAATAACTTTAAACATAAAGCTCAATTAAATTTAGAATTTGAAATTCGTCAATTTCTAGCATGAAATTATAATAATTTCTTTTAAATTAATTTTTGATTTTTATTTTAAAGTGAAATTAATACTCAATTAGTAATAATGATTTCTATTTTAATCAAAATTAATATTAGTGCATCAATAATTTAATTTTAGGTTATGTTGTCACTTTTGTTAAATTACCATTTACCTGTATTTTGATTGATCATCACAGACTACGTAACAATGTCTCCCTGTTTAGTTAGTTTTGAACTCTTTAAAAATCCCGCAATCAGCATCATCACTTGACAAGACACAAGAAGTATTAAAACGAAATAGCTACTTTGTCGTGATGTTATTATAACACCCTTACCCTTCTTTACTTTGTTTCTAAGGAAGTTTTCCTTTATTTTCTAATACTTTACTTAATCTTTGAAAGGCGTCTTTTGTTATTTCAATGTGCTTCAGAAAATTTTATGTCCTCCGTTAAAACACTTCCTAGATATTTAAATTGCTGCACGTGTTAGATTTTGGTGTCTCTCATTTGTAGTTCACGTCTAGAGCTAGAACGTCTCCATATATTCTGTCTTCTTACAGTTGATGTTTGGTTCTTTTTGGTTTTTCTTTACTATCTTTGGTAGGAGTTCTTGTAGTTTGCTTTCTATGTCTGCTATCAAATATGTAATTTGCTTATAGGATCATTGTAATTACTGAAGTTCCGTTTCTGTTTTAAGTGCTTGATGTTCAAATATTTATTATCAAATCCTCTAGTAGGCATTATTTTGGAATAGTTATCAAATTTGTCTTACACTCTGTTAGTACTGAGTTACTTAATAAATTACTATATATTTTTCTGAGGCTAATCATCACCAAATATCTTATACCTAGCGAATCAAAAGCACGACCCAATCACTCTTTACAACTTTGCTTTCACCATAAGGACCCATCCATCGTCAATCAATCCACCGTTTACCAAAATACCTCATACTTTCTTCTTCTTCTTCTTCTTCTGTGTGCCCTATCCTTTCAGGACGTAGGCGATCATGGCTTTCCAAGTCTCCCTATCCCTGGTGTCTCTTAATATGTTTTCTCCTGTTACACCACGCAACCACTGTTTCGTCATCCAATTAATCAGGCCCTTCAAATATTTTATCCGCTACCTTCCTCTGTCTCTTTTTTCTTTTATCTGGCCTGTCAATATCAAGTTCTCCAAGCCCTCCTTCCTCATTGCATGTCCCAGGAATTTCAGTTGTCTTTTCCTGGTGCTCACTATTAACTTTCTTTTCGTTGCCATTCTTTCCAAAACCTCATCATCATGTTCGGTCCATGATATCCGCAGCATCCTTCTGTAGAACCACATTTCCGCTGCTTCAAGTCTTTTCCTCATCTTAGATGATATTGTCCAGCATTCACTGCTGTATTGAAGAACTGACATCACATAGCAATCTAGCACTCTCTTCTTTGTCTCTAGTGAAATTTTCCTGTGTCTTAGTACTTTACTCATGTTCTGGAATGCTTCCTTCACCATGCCAATTCGCCTTCGGATCTCTGTGTCGCACTTTCCGTCTCCTGTTAGAACACTTCCTAGGTATTTAAATTTTGGTACTTGCTTGATTCTAGTATCCCACACATGTATTGGCATTTTGGGCTGTTCTTTTTGCTGATGACAATGCATTCAGTTTTCTTGCAGTTTATTTGTAGTTTTTTTTGTCACTCTCCTCAGCTACCTTATGTAGGAGGTCTTGTAGTTTTCTTTCCGTGTCTGCAATCAGCACTCATACTTTCAGGGAACCAAAAAAGAATCACCACATTAATTTTTTAAATTTTATTTCATACAATTATGCATATAAAAATATATAAAAATTTGTAGATGATATGTAATGAAAGGGGAAGGGACATGAAACAAAAAATACAAACAAAAGATTGCAACATGATATAAAAAATAAATGACGTTAGAGGGACCTGTTCAACCCACAAAAATAAAGATGTCGCTGTATTCTGTCTTTCAGACAAGATCCAGAAGCTCTCTTGCTAAGAGAGATGGGGAAGAGAAAAAACTTAAATACGACTTGAGAAATAAAAATTCTGACCGAGTCGAGATGAAAAAAAAAAAAACGGGATTTAAAAAAGTGGGGGTGGTTCGGAATCTCGACATGGATCATAACAAAATACGAAGCCAGGAACAGGCCAGGGACAACAAATACTCACATTAACTAGGTACACAGGAGGAGACTTACCTTAACCCGTGGAGGGTCCCACCGGAATCCACCCCGATGCGACAAGGAGACCTAAAAGAGAAAATCAAGGCTAGCCCCGGTCACGCAAACCAGGCTTGCCTGTTATCCCCCTTTCGTTGAAATCTGTCGAAACCAATAGCTTTCTATCAGTTCTAATCTTCATTTTGAACTAATGCTCAAAATATCGGATTAGATCCTGACGAGAAAGGCGCTGACCTCGCAAGACTTCCTCCAGTCATATCTTCCAAATCACCACTCGGGCCATGGCCAATAGCGACAGAAACACTATCCGTTTCACCCCAGAGTACAGGGTTGACACATTGTCACATGCGTATGCACGATAAATTAGCACGAGCTTTTCGAGAGCGATACGAGCCGTCAACTCGCCGACACGGTCCCATAAAGGGCGAACTTGAGGACAATGGTAGAAGGCGTGCAAAGCCATTTCTTCCAAACCAAGGTTACAGCGTTCACAATCTGGAAAATCCGCCAGGCCCCATATGAAGGCCTTGTCTTTGAGAGAGCCTATTCCGAAACAGTCGCCAGGTAAGCGAAAACTCAGGGTTGCTGAGGTAATCCGCCACTGGTACCCAAGACCAGAACGAGCGAAACTCGTCCTCCGAGCGCGTCACGTAGTGGATCCTTCATGACATCCTCTACTAATTCACAAGAGAAGACTTTTCTAAGCCGAGAAAGGTCATTGGACGCGCCCCCAAGGCCGCTCAACGCTTGAGGAGGAAACTCAATTGATCTCGAGGCTTACGGCGGCGCGCACGCCTTGATATGAGGGTGAGATTGTAAGGCTTGGGAACGCGTCCCTCACAATCCACGCCAACATCGAGTCTTCCATCAACATGCGGCGTAGGAAAGTCAGCTTCGAAGTGAGCTTGTGATTCTCCAAGTGTGGCATTCCCATCCCCCTCATGACACGGACGTTGGGCATAGACTTCTCTGTAGACGTACTGTTTGCGTCCCCTCCATAAAATGGAGGATAGCAAACGCTCGATCACCTTCTTACACTCCTTATAGAGAGGAAGTACAGACAAAAGGTAAAGGATAAGAGGAAAGACGCAAACGGCACACAGCGTCTGCTCCGCCCTTTAAGGACAACACATTTCGACGCCAAGTCCGGACCACTGGTTCAACCTTTGCCTCTACTTCTGACCAATTTTTCCAGCTGGAGGTTGGGTACAAACCACACCCCAAGAATGCGGACAGGGCCGTCCGTCCAACCAAAGAGACCCGGAAGATCGACCTCCTTCCAGGTACCTAACCACAAGCCAGAAGACTTGTCGCGGTTAATCTTGACCTCTGTGACATGTTCGTACTGTTCAAGTGCCTTTAGTACCACCTCAATATCGCTGCGGCACGACACGATAGTAGATGGCGTCAATGGCGTACGCGGAAACCCTGGCCCGAGCCCCACTAGGGTCAGTGATTCCAAGTATGGCCTAACTGCACCTCCTGTGCCTCAGCCGGTGAAGCAGAGGCTTTAACGCCAAAATCAGCCAAATAGCTGCGAAACTCCTCGTCACAGAGACCAGGCTATTTAGCAAAGCAGCACGCGAAATGCTACCGAAACGCCTCACACATGTCAGTCGACCTCAGAGTATGCCTCTCCGGGATTCGTACTTCTCGAATGTACCGATCACCGCCTAGACGAATCTCTTGCGAAGTTTTGCGCCCATGCTCACAGCTTCGGAAGATATCTTGCTTAGCTTATGCCTAATTACTTGACCCATGTAGCGCTTGCTAGCCAAATGCTTCAGGTTAATGCTAAGGCTATCTCCAGCCTTGAGCACGCTATCTTTAAGAGCCTTCAATTTGTTAGCCTTATCTTGGCTAAATTCGGTGGTGAAGGACCAAATTCCGTTCTTAAGCCTCTCTCACCACCCATTCCCGACAACTGCCCCAATTAGTTTCCAATGCACTACATTAATTAGCTGTTCCCGAAAGTCCAGCCTGACCAATAAGGACAGATTGAACTTGCAGTAGCCAGCCATTCTAGCCCTAATTTCTAACACCACCCGGGCACAGACGAGTCTGTGGTCCGAGTAGCCTAACCAGTGGAACATGGGGGAATCTAAAAGATCTCTGTCGGCTTCTCTAATATTCTATCCAGGTTGCTTGAAGAGTGACATCGCCCGTCTTGCTCATCACATCTGCCACCTCCGCAACAGGACCATACTGGGCAAAAATGCACCCAGATGGTCTTCCGTGATGTCCATGGGCTCCCCATGTCACGTAATGCGGGTCTTGCGGGTCTTGCGGGTACCCAGATACTCCTCTTCTGTGAACAGCAGAATGTTCCACATGGCATGGCTGCGTCTAGCGACCATCTTCGCCGCTATCTTGAGGCTTTTGACGGCCTCTTATAAAGATTCCCTGTTAACACCAATAAACTTGTGGGTTTTAGGTTCAGTTGTTAGCAGAGAAATAGTCCTGTTCAAGTCCTCGGAGATTGCCAGGAGTTCGTTTGCAGAGATGAACTCCTGATACTTTTCTTTTATGGAGGCATAATAAGCCTCATCTTTTTTGGGAGGTTTAGCCCCTCCTCATGCCGACGTAAATGGCACTGGCGAATCTGGCCTCTGAGGGGCCTCCGCTATCCTTGATTGTCCAAAAACATTTTTTTCAAAAGTCTTTCTGGTAACTGGAACACAAAAAAAAAATTAAAAGTAGCGTACAGTTGCCAGACAAACAAGAAAAAAAAAAAGAAAAAAAAAGCGAGCTGTAACCTCATACATACCTCGAGAAAATTAAAAAAAAACTTGGAAAAAACAATTATGGAATCAACTTCCGCTCTCTCGCGCTCCTTCTACATATATATATATATATATATATATATATATATATATATATATATATATATATATATATATATATATCCGTTCTACTGTAATGATTAAATAACTATAGTTTGATATTTCAGGTCATTGGAAGAGTCCAGATGAAAAAAAGGAAGAAAAGAAACAACAAAATTGTGAGGAACTGGGCTATCCTCCCACTTTTGAAGTAGATTTATACCAAAATGTCTTATTAAATAGACCAAAATCCAGTTTCTGTTTTTAATTTTAATGTAATCCTCTGATGCGCAAAAAAAAAAAAAAAAATGCCTGCTCAAGTTTTCTTACAGGAATTATTTTCGCTAAAATTGGAGCTCTTCATAACGCTTTTTGTATATCTTCAGTTTGCTTTTGGAGTCATTTTTATCACTGTTTTTACAAGCATGGCAATTTTGACTTTCTACTACATTGTGACTCTTGGTGTCTGTGTTCAGATTTTCATGTTATTCGCAAATCATTTTGCGCTAACAATGTCCTCAGTGTCACTAATAAGCAAATTCTGTTGCTGATGAGATGTACTTGCTTGCGAAAATAATATACATTTTAAATTTTTCGAACTGTTCAAATATTTTTTCAAATTACTAGATAAAATTGCTCTTAATTTGAATACATATCGAGAAATATTTCACAAACTTAAATATTCGATCACTTATGAAAATACTCTCCATTCTTTTAAATGCTCTATTTTATGTAGAAATTTTTACTTTTAACGTTTTAAAAAAAAAATCCAATGTACGGAAACTGACACTGCGAAAAACCCGCCAAAAATTTTCACTTTAAAAAAATAGTTAATTTTGATATTTTCATTTTGTGCCAGAGAAAATGAAAGACATGCTTAAAATGCTTTTCGCGTATCCCTTTTGATCAGGCCTAGAGATTTTTATTGAAGGTTCGAGGAACACGAGCAGTAAAATTGAAACTCGCTGTCTGCTGAACATTTGAGAAAAGAAAATTAGACTGTAAAAGGTCTAATCGTGCCATTTTAAGTGTCTATCGTCAATGACAAGTCTTGAAGTTGTTTGATTCTGGATTTTCTATCAATACAATCGCTCTGATGAAAAAGATCAAATACAGATTCAAAGCATGGTCTAATTTAACTTTGTTTGCTTTTTTCTACTTAAGGAACGAAGCTTAAAATAGGCTCACTAACTCGCGAGCTTTTCCCTTTTGTGACTTTTTCTTGAACCAATTTAAACTTGGTAAATCTCGTTTACAGTACAATATTCCCAACACCAATTGTCTGTGTATGCAAACTACGATTTTACGCTGAAATTGTACAAATCCACATTTCTTCCTCGAATCAGATCTTTATTTGGTGTTTAAAGAATAACTAAATAACAAATCAGCTATCTAGCTCTCGCTACAAGTAAAATTAAAACCAATTACTGAAGTGCTACACTAAAGAACTATCCATTCCAAAGGAAAAGCAAGGTTACTCACAAAGTTTCGAAATTGATAAAGAGGACAAATAAGAATCCTGGATACCAAATCTGCCTAAAGTATTCGAATATCAGTTGCGGAGCGCCTTTAGAATTATTGTAAAATAGCGAGAATGCCTTTGTCTAAAATTCTGTCAATAGCAATAAATAAAAACGAGTCTCCAAATCACTTGTATGTTCTACTTGAAGTGATGATTAAAATTATTGGAAAATTTGTCTCCGGAATCGACGGACTTGCTGTAATTTGTGATGGTTAATGAACATTTAAAATGTGGTGTTAACTCTTACTGCAGCATCTTATTGTGCTCGTGCTCTGTATTGAAAAGTTTTTCTTTGTAGTGCACTCAAAATGGTAATTACAAACAATACACCCAACGAATTTTAGACCCGGAGACTGCAGAACCGATTGACCAAAACAATTACTAACAGAAGTATTAATCTTTAGTTTGATTAGAATGGTGGCCATATTAGTCACATTTAAGTTTGCGATAAATATTCAAACGAATGACCAATTTTTTAAAATGATTTTTAACTTTGATCCTCACTTTTCAA
The DNA here is from genome assembly GCA_037127315.1 of Ascarosepion bandense. Taxonomy (NCBI): domain Eukaryota; kingdom Metazoa; phylum Mollusca; class Cephalopoda; order Sepiida; family Sepiidae; genus Ascarosepion; species Ascarosepion bandense. Next base: position 2,253,571 of record JBBBDQ010000904.1, read on the forward strand.
AGCAAAAAAAAAAAAAAATTTTAGTTACATTACTAACATATTAATACAATTCATTTAGGACCCACTTTTCATAAAAACACATTAAAATTAGCAAGCATCCAATACATGTTACTGTCCTCAGGTGCGCTCGGTCTGAAATCATGTTGACGGCTATTATCGACTCTGAACATCTTGTGCCCATCGATTGCGCATACGTAGGCGATAATGTCTCTCAGCCCACGTGGTCTGGGGTGAAACGGATGGTGTTTCTTACACTGACAGCCGTGGTAAGAATGGTGGCGTAGGTGATAGAACGGGTCGGATTCCTGACGAACCCCAATCCTAAATAAGCTAGATTTTGTTCGCCTGGTTAATGTGAATAGTTACGGTTCCTAGCCTATTACTGGTGTTTATTTTATTTAATTTGTTTTTATAATTTCCAATCTCCTTATGTTTTTAATTTTTAAATTTATTTTTTTTTGTCCCCTTTTATATTTTGACTGGATTTCCAACTCTTTTCGTGAACAAGCATCTTCATTCTGTTTACTGGTGGCCGCTCCTATTTTTCTCTGGGGTCGACGAATTTTACTAATGCTCTTATTTTTGTTATTAGGTTCATGCTCTCCTTATTTTTTTGTTTTGGTCGGATACTTGCGATTGTGATGTGTTCAAAGAAGATGGGTGGGCTTCTTTTTTTTTTTTTTAATGCGGTCCTGAATGAATGGGTCCTGAATCAGATTAACTAGGTATAGCATAGTTAGTGCCGACCAGCCTTTTCCCACTTCCTCTTCGGACTTGTGCCCCATGAAATGTAAAAAAATTAAAAATAAATATTTAGTATATGGTGAAAACCAGGCTGGGTTAGTGTCATAAAGTTAAGGATTTTTCCTTAACTTAGGAAAAACAGGATTTATATGGGATGAATCATTAATGAACTAAAAGTATTAGATTTCAGTAGGCTCCATCGTATATAGATCGGTCATATTTGATAGCAACTTTATTAGTGGTAGCATGAAATCAGTGCCGAGAAAAATAGCTCTCTAAAATTAGACAGAAAAATGTTTTTCCTCACAAGAAATAAAGGGTGGATGAAACTCATGTTTCCATGGTATCCGTTTATTTATTTTATATTTATTGGAATATGAAACGAGTCAAATTTTTTCATTAGTATCATATTAAGGATGTAAACAAAATCAAGTGCCTAAACTTGAAGTTTTTTTTTTTTTTTTTTTTTTTTTTTTTTAAGAACTTTTTACACAGAGCCAGACATTAATTACATATTAATTGCAAGCATTTCTTGAAGTTCTGTTCAGTTATCCTTTAGGACATGAATGATAATGACTTTCCACAATTTCCCATATTTATAGCTTTTAGTAAAGTTACTTTCTAGTTATCCTACTCTGTTCTGTCAGTCGTTTACATAAACGCATCAGGAAAGTTACGTACTACTTTCCTCTGGCTCTCATGATTTCAACATGTCTTTTGAGTGCAAAATTTTCTATATCATCTTCCTCGATTATTTACCGTAAAAAATTAAATTCTTACTGATTCTAAGTATAAGCGTCAATTGTTTCTATTTCCCGTAAAATTTCATCACTCTAATTTAGACCAGGTGTTAAAATCATTCTATAAAATACCATTTCTGTTGTCTCCTCTTAATTCGTGATGAGATTGTCTAGCATACACAGTCATGTAGAAGGCAAATTAATAGTTATAAGATGTGCGTGTATGCATGCGTTTAAGTATTTGTATTCAATACATTAGGGAAAGGTCAAATGACTTATCTGGTTAACCGAATTAAGTTTCACTGCAAAATGCTCATCATTGCCAGGTATTTGATAAATTTATTCAACTTATCCGGTGTCCTAGTTATACTCTTTCATAATGAGAAATATAAGGTCTGATAAGTTTAATAAATTATCAAACCTTTGGTCATGAGTGTTTCGACGCGGAACTCTCTAGTTTGCTAATCGCATAAATCATTTGAACCTATCTTAATTTTTTTCATATCCTACCTCTAGTCACCTATTTAGTACGTTTTGGCAGATGTTACACTAGTCTAAAAAAACGTAAAATTCTCTTTTTTTTATTTTTTTAATTTTTTTTTACGTATTTTCTTTTAGTTGTATTATAATCATTTTACGTGAACACAATACTTTAAAAACCATCTTGACAAACGATCTATGAAAAAGATGAACTGACAGCAGAAAAAAACAAAAAAAAAACTCCTTTAATAATCGCACTTGAAGGCCGTAAATAATCAGTCATTTCACAATTGATATTTAAACTTTCGCATGAAACCAGAAAATATTTCGAAATAGAGATTAAAAAAAAATTCACTGGTCTTTAATTTGGAAACGTTTTAATTTTAATTTGATGTGGAAATGTTCGTGGCCCAGTCTGTTTTCTGTATACATTGTAGAATTATTGAATAGACTGACTCTCTAGAAAATATTTTTAATAAGATAATGAAAACTGAAAGAAAAGAGAACGCTTATTTGAGATGACCAGCCCAGAGAATAAGGGATAAACTTAGTGATAGTGATTTACTAAGTATAACTTAGATGTGGTACAGTGTCGAAAATATGGAGCACTCGGTGAGGGTCGAGCTCACAATTCAGTTGTAATTGATCAAGCAGGGCAAGCTTGGTAACCTTTACTCCACGTGAACGTGCCTGAAGATGTGAAGTGATAGGGTCGGATAGGCCCTGGACTAAGCCCGTAATTCAAGCAGACGATGACATATCATTAAAAAAAGTTTTTCAATATTTATTCGTATTAAAAAAAATACAAATTATCGTACAAGGCCGAAAAGGGGAGGGGTAAGGGTGGTCTTCAGTTAACTATCCTATACCTAGCTAAACATTATCACGACCCATTCACTCATTACAATTTGCTCAATTACCAAAAAAAACAAACAAACAAAAAAAACCCATCCATCATCTCCCAAGCCTTCATACACCATAATACCACATATTAACGAGGGGCACCTAAAAAAAATAAAGGTTTTCTCTCTCGGTCAATAATCACGATATATTTTTCAACGTATGTTTGCTTTGATTCTTCGAGCGTGTGTATACGACGGATTATATCTGGTTTCCTAACATGTATTTTTGTCCTTGGTCTTTTTTTTCTTCAGCTGGTAAAGAAGTTGCATTCTGACGACTTGACACTATTCAGTTCAACTTCTTAACACGGTGAAGAAATATTTTGCGTATATTATAAATATAACGTTCAACAGATATTACAAAGAAGCAATGGCTTAACTGGAATCTAAAAGTCAGTCAGTTAAGTGCCATACGTGATACACGAAAGAGACATGACTGACTGGGCAGAAGATTATCCCGCAGTAGGTTGCCATTGCTTTCTGCGATAGACTGGTTGCCGACCAAGGCTATAGAACCCAATCTATCCTGTTATTTAACCCATGACTGGAAGGAATAGACGGATTAATATTGCGCGTAAGTGAATGCAATGAATTCAGCTAGAATTTGAACTCGACTCCCCGATTTCTCGTTCCGAGCCGATATCCTATGCACCACAAATATATTTACGACTGTGGGAAATGATGGGAAAAACCTGTCTAAAACGTTCATATATTTTATCATACCATAATCTAAAATCATAACATTATCTAAATGCTCGTCTGATTACTAATGCTGAGTTCTTCATGGCAGGGAGGACATTTTCTTTTCCAGTCGAGATGAGACAAATAAATAATTAGGTTACATGGTCAGTCAGTCAGTTAAGTGCCATACGTGGAGCACGCTTGGGCGATCATGTCTTTTTCGAGACATGACTGACTGGGCAGAAGATTATCCCGCAGTAGGTTGCCATTGCTTTCTGCGGTAGACTGGTTGCCGACCAAGGCTATAGAACCCAATCTGTCCTGCTATTTAACCCATAACTGGAGGGAAGAGACGGATTAATACCTTTCCCAGGGGTATTTGCGCGTAAGTGAATGCAATGGATTCAACTGGAATTCGAACTCGGCTCCCCGGTTTCTCGTTCCGAGCCGATATCCACTGTACCACAAAAGGAAATAATGGTGTATTTATTACTTTTTTCCGACTATGAGTGTTAGAAGAGTTATGTCACCTTATTCTAGCCCTGTACCATGTCATTTAGCCTTTGTGAATATTTAGGCGTCTATTTTAGAGTTGTTAAAATATTGCTGGCTTAGTTAGCTTGAGCCTTCTTGAGTTTGTGTCAGATGGAAATAAATATCTCGCAGAAAAAATACTGTATCCATTTACTACGGCAAAATAATTTTATTCGTTTGACTCAAAAGCAAGCAGTTCTGCAATAACAGACACACATACTTTCGCTGGGATATTACCTTTTTGTCTTTTTAATTATAACTAGAATAAAAACCTTTACCAACAACGTGGATTTCGCTTCTGTTGATAGGTGAAGCGTTTGTGGACAATTTACATTTAAAAGAAACACTCTTGTAATAATTTGCTACATTCAATTACAGTTTTATCGAAGACGTCTAAAAAGGGTTTGTGACCACCTGGGAATATCAGGTACTGTAAGCTTGGATGTGAGGGTTGTGTAATGGATAATGACTCAAAACTGAATATCCGAGAGCAACGTTCCAATACTAATCGGTTTCTTTATATTTATTTACGCATAGATACGATTGGGAAAGAGATTAGATCCATACTTTCTCCTTCAAGTTAATTATTAGGATTTGTATCATTAGTTGATTATTCCCACCGCCACAACCACCAAAAGGAAAAAAAAATTATTAGAATCTGAAAATATCTTTGATTTTGAATAATCTGCAAAGGGTTAAGTCGTAAAAAAAACAAAAAACAAATCACTCAATCATAAAAAATGGTTTCTTGTTCTACATTTATAATACGCTTCTTCTATGTGTTGTGTTTCTTCACGATGTGGGTGATTATAGTTTTCCACAACTTCTTGTGTTTGGTCCTGGGCATGACGGAAACTGTATCCGGCAGCAAGGCCTCTGATTAGGAGGTTGTGAGGAGCATGGAACCACCTCTTAATTGCTGTTGTTCTCAGGTCTACCCTGACCCAGAGTGGTAGCACCTGTTAGGGTCTCAGCTATGGGCAAATATTTAACTCTGTCAAACTGCGGTCAAAACTCTATGAAAGTATAAAAATACACCTTTATAGAAACATATACATTTTTGAAGGAAAAATATTACCAACAATACATTTTTAAAGAAAAAATTATTACGATAACACACTTTTCAAGGACAAAAATTCCCAGCAAAACATTTTTGAATACAAAAGTAGAAGACATTTTCAGTTTTCTAAAATAAAAAAGAATAAAAACAAAAACATTTTCATTAAAATCTGACTAAATCAACCTTCTCACTATAACCAAACATTAAAAAAAGTACCTTAAACCCCCACGTATTTGGCATTAAATAACCCACAGAGGTTGATGTGCCATTAAACAAAACTGAAACTCAAACTCAATCTGACTAAATCAACCTTCTCACTATAACCGGACATTAAAAAAGTACCTTAAAACCCTACCTTTTTGGCATTAAATAACCCACAGAGGTGTTGATATGCCGTTAAACAAAACTCAAACTTAAACAACTTCCTGTCTTTTGTAACTCTTAACAATGTTTTACTTTTTGTTATCACTTCTGATCTTTGTTACGCCAACCATTTGCATTGCTCGTTAGGGGTAGGTTATTCGCTGCTTTTCACTGTCCCTCCTGCTTTGAATATCTCTTCTGAGTGTTCAATTTTTAAAACTCTTTTCTCATTATGTACCCTAGAAATTTCTGCTATATTTTTCTGAGTGTAACTATAAGTGTGCCTTTTGTGTCGGTTTTCCTTAAAAATTTATCGTATCTAAAATGTTCAATCGATGGTATTCTTAGCATCCTTCTATAGAAGTACATTAGTTTCGTTAAGTCTTTTCATCTGTGATGAAGTTATCAAGCATTAATTGTCATGTAAGAGAATCGATATTACATGCAACATTCAATTACAGATTTTATGAAGAATTCTAAAATGGCTTTCCTATTTTTGTTTAGTTCCGCATTTCCCTAAAGAAAAATTACATTTGGATGAAGCATATATTTGCAATACTTTACAACATGCAAATCTCTCCACTCATCAAAAAATTTTCGAAGGCGTCTAAAAATGGGTTGTCTTTCTTTAGTACTGTATTTTTAGTTTCGTAAAAAAATGCATTAATATGGTGCATATATCTCGAGGTATTATTTTCTACCTTGAAACTTCTACGTATATTCGTTTGACGATTTTTGTATTAGTACGGACATACATGATTTTGCAAATGATTGTCTTTTAATTATCGGGTACTATATCCTGATTTGAAACCATTTTTTCTTGCTTTTGTCGCGTAGCGATGTGGCAGTATTAGAAAGGAAGTCTATGCAATTATCAAACTTGTAAGTAGTAGTTCTAACAAATAAACTGAAAAAATTAATGGAAAGTTAAGTGCGTTCAATCAGTTGCTAATATTTAAATATTAAATAACCTCGTAGAGAATAGAAAATTAGTACGTGGAACAAAGAGAAAACACGGTCTACCAAAGAACTGTTTTAGATATTGTATTAAAATTTGTAGCTAATTATAAGACCAATAACATTTCTGCATCAGAACTTTCTTACTCCCTATTGCTTACATCATAAGAAATTTAGGACATTTGATTCAGATGAATATTCCAACTTCAAAACCAAAAGCTAACCATTGAACTAAAAGAACACAAATGTAGAAACTATTTTGAGATGCATCTGTTTTCAAGATAGAAATTTCAGGATATTTCCATATAATTGTTGTAATTTTCATCGTAAAACTAATCTGTATATAGCTTAGCGTTTACTTTTTCAGTGTTGTTTACCGACTACAGTGCAATTTAGCCATTTCCACCAAGTAATCTTAATATTAGAGATAATTATATTTAAATGTCACTCAGCTATGACAAATGGGATATAAGATTTAATGTTGTTACTAACTTAGGTACGTGTTAGTATAGGCAAAAGTTAACTATACTTTGAAGGCTTTATCGCAGATATCTGTATCAATTCAATACCCTACATTGCCTGCAGACATGAATAAAGTTTTTTCCAGTATTCGTATCGTATTAACTTGAAATGTAAAAAAATAAAAAATACTTGTACATTAACAATTCTTTCTTGCCAGTTAAATATTATATGTGATACATGCTTGGCCGATCGAGTCATGTTCGATTAATGACTGAATAGGCGGAAGATTTTTCTGCAGTAGATTGCTAGTAGTTTCTGTGATAGACTGGTTACCAAATCTATAGAACCCTTTCTCTATAATGGATTAATAACTTTTCAAAGAGCATTTACGCATAAGTAACACACTCTGGAGTTATACTCCGAGTTCTTATTCCGAGCCGATATCAATTATACAATAACTAGCAGTATAGCCCGGCGTTGCTCGGGTGTAATGAAAGCTTTAAAACTAATCCATGGTCCTGGAGCTCAGACTCTTTGGACGTCGGCACGAAAGACTAAAAAGCAATAGTTGTTTCCAGTTAAAGCGAAACCGTAGACTGAAAGAAAAATGAATGGATGTAAGTCAAATTTTGATTTCCTGGTATCGATATCCAATTTTCTGCACTATTGTAAGAACTGCAACCTTGAAACTTCTGAATATCGTTTCTTATATCTTTGTCTATGAGTGTATCAAAATTGATTAAAATCGGACCGCTCCCTCTATGACCTGATTTTTTCGATTATCGATTTTCGATATTTATTGATGGTCCCTCGACACAAAACCTAGCTAAGAACACTTGCAGACGCTTATAGTACAACTGTGTAAATTTTCAAGAAAATCGGTTCAGCCGTTTCGGAGTCTATAGGTAACGGACACACACAGACACATACACACAAAGTTCCATTTATAAATAAGTTTAGATGAACGTTCTTGTGTTAAGTAACTTAAAAGTGATTGTGATTTTTATATTCGAAATATTTGATCAAAATTTTGGCAGTCTTGTAGTTTCATTTCAAAATTAAACCTCTATTCCACAATTGACATTTTTTCTATGTATCTTCAGGATATTGGCGATCATGGCTCTCCACAATTTTCTATCATTTGTAGCTCTTAATAAATGTATCTTTATCTTGTTCTTATCTCTAGTAATCTTTGTTCTTCCATCCACTTACTCAAGGTTATGCTTTGATTTTCTCTTTCTTATCTACAATCGATCTTGTCAGTATCCAAGCCATCTTTCCTAATTAGGTGCCCTAAAAATTTTAACTTTCTCGTTCTGATGTTAAGTATAATTGTCCTTTGTGTTTCCCTAAAACTTCTTTCTTGCTGACATGTTCAGCTCATGATATTCTCAGCATCCTTTTATAGAAACACATTTCTGTTGCTTCAAATCTTTTCTTCGTCTATGGAGAGATTGTCCAGCATCCACTGCCATATAGAAAAACCAAGCATAAATTCTTTTTTGTTTCCATTTCGTCAGAAACCTCCTTCTTGCTCACATGTTAGGTTCTTGATATTCTCAGTATCTTTTTGTAGAACCACATTTCTGTTGCTTGAGATCTCTTCTTTGTTTGTGGGGAGATTGTCCAGTATTCACTGCCATATAGATAGACTAAGTATAAATCATATTTCTTAATACTTTGCTTAGCTTTTGGAAGGCCTCTTTCGCTTTCCTAATGCGTTTATAGATTTCAGTGTCACATTTTCTGACCTCTGTTAAAAAACTTCCCAGAATATTTAAATTCTTGTACTAGTTTGATTTTGATATCTCCAATGTTGGGCTGTTCCTTTTTTCTGGCAAATATGTATTCTATTATTTGTAATTGGTTTAGTCCTTTCTTTTCGCTTTTCTTCACTACTTTCTGTAGGATTTCTTGTAATTTCCTTTCTATTTCTGCTTTCGACACTGTATCATTTGCATATTATATGCAGTTAAAATTGTGGCCATCAATAAAAAAATTCTTGTAAGACTTCCAATTCTCTTTGAATTTCCTCATTGTATAGTTTGAATAAGTCCGGTGAGAAGACACATCCTTGTCTTAGATTCATTTCTATATTTGTATATTTACTGAATTCATTTTCTATCCGTTTGTAGGCGGTTTGCTGCCTGTGTAAGTTCTGGATCATTTTAATATCCGTCCAAAATTAAGTAAGGTAGCCTAGCAGTTCTAACAGTTTTTTAACATTTTGGACTACTTATAACATTTATCAATACAATAATCTACCTGGTCACTTATAACATTACTCAATAAAATAGAATTTTGGACTACCTACAATATTATTCAATAAAATAAACCTCCTCGCCACTTGTAACATTAATTAATGAAATAACATCTCCGATTACTTATAATATTGCTCAATAAAATAATTCCCGGCCTCTTATAATATCACTCAGTAAAATAATATCCCTGTTTTTTATTGTATTACTCAGTCAAATAATATTATGACTACTTATGACAGTGATCAATAAGACAACCAATTGGGTCACTTAAGACATTACTGTATGTAATAATTCCCCGGCTACTTTACCCAATAAAATCAGCATGGCAAATGCTAGTCTCCTGGAGAGCAGCACACTGAGTCTCCTTGGCCTTATTTCTTCAACCGAACTCAAGTGGAACGACTACATCGAATCTATAGATGCATCTACTGCTAGGAAGGGAGGGTCTCTGTGTCGGACCAGAAAGTTTTTCTTGTTAGAATCAATCTTGCATATGTATAAATGTGTGACACGATAACTAGGCGTATATTAAGGTGTATTTGTAAAATATGTATTTTATTATAATAGATTAAGAATAGAAAATGGTTAAGAATAGAAAAATAGTTTAAAATTGCTCGGACCTCTATCTGGGGTGTTAAAAATGTACCATTTGTTCTTGCATTAAATACATTTGCCATATTTAGCCAGGTACTCCTGCTATTCATCTCGAGGTTCTCTACAAAATACAAAGAAGGATCTGCAATATAATAGATCCTGACTTGGCATCTTCACTTCAGTCACTTTCAAACCGATGTGACGCTCTTCCCTCTGTCGTTTCTATAAATATTTATATAGCAACTGTTTTGACAAGATATTTTTCCTTGTGCTCCGACCACATGAATTAAAAGCGTGCTACGAAATTATCATCTAAATCCCACCCTTGTACAGTTGAAATAGTTAAATGTAACCGCCATTTCTATCCCAACAGCTTATTTTCTGGCACTTCCCGCCAGTGGTACTCCCTTTCGTTTACTTGCTTCCCTGATAGCTATAATCTTCAAAAATTTAAATGAAATGTCAATTGCTATCTTCTATCTTCTTGAAGCCCTTTTGTCTTTTATAGTTTCCTTAATACCCCTTAAACCCTGTCTTTTCTCTCACTGTAACTCCTGTGCACTAGTGCCGGGCTAGCCGGGCTAGCCATGCTTCGAGTGAAATGATTAAAAAAAAACAAACAAACATCTTCGACCTTTTATAACATTGATCAATAAAACAATTAAACAATTAACCTGTCTACTTATGACCCTGTTAATTGAGAGAATATTTTCGCTTATTTGTAATATTATACAATGATGCATAATGTTCGGTTACTCATTTGGCTTAAAAGAGTCTCTCAAGGGCATTGAAAGCATTTTTCAATACGATGTTTTATTTAAACAAATGTATCGCCTTTCATCAAAATGTTTCCAAACCTGTCATGAAGACATCAAACAAAACTAAGCCATAACCTCATTTAAAACAACACCATAGTTTAATTCATACTCGATCTCGAGAGAACTGCACCTGAATAGCTTTAATTATTTGTGATACACTTATAAAACATTGATAAGTCTTGATATATAAAAAAAAAATATTAAGAAAACAAAAGTGTACGCCCATTTAACTTATAACACAGAAAATGTTTGCAATTACGAAGACGGTTTTGATGAGGCCTAGGAGGTTACAACATATCAATGTCAGGTGGTTATTGTTAACATTAGTCATCACATCCACAATGGCACCCATAAAAGAATCCCTGTTATTGTGGAATTCACGTACAACCCTCTCTTCAATGCAGGGATTTGCCACCGTATCCAGTAACTCAATGTAGGCAGAGGCATTAACCATGAGACTTTACTGCCTATATTTCTCATAACCCCCTAACGGCCATCATAGACAGCTTGAACTTTATAGCCAATAACTCGTGAAGTAACAGCGTGAAGTATTTGCAGAGACATTATCATAATTTCTGTTCTATCAAACCATCTCGAAATCGCCTTTGCTTGTATCGAATCCTTAATCAAAAAGCAAAACATTTTAATAATCAGTTAATAAAGTATTAGATAATTATCAAATTTCTTAATGTATGACTGGAAATATGATTTTACAAGTTTCAAGTGCATTGAAAATCAATAAATCTGGAGTTAAAAATTAAGATTTACTTACAGAATATATATCGTTCATTCAGCAATGAATTAGAACACTCTCAGCTACTGGTCGTGTATAATGATAATATACATGCTGAAAAGTCTGCCTCCTTCCACCGAGCGCCCGTAGCCCAGAGGTAGATTCGCCAACTGACGCCAATTCGGTCGGATTTCAATCCTGGGTAAAAAGCAATCAGCTGTCTAATTGTACTGATGAGGTGTGATACAGCGAAACAGATCTGTCTGCCGATGACTATATATATATTGATCATATATATGCATTCCCCTCCCAAAGTATTGGGACACCAAAACCAATTCAATTGTTTTTGTTTTTCAATGAAGACATTTGGGTTTAAGGTCAAAAGATGAATATGAGGCAAGTATTTAGAATTTTTTTCAATAGCTAAAAATTTTTTTTCAGATATTCCAAGAAATTTTGATCTAAAACAAACAGACTTTCTCTACGGACGTGCTGCATGTTGTGAACAAACACACCACGTGATGTAAACACACAGAAATATTCGGACGCTATCGTGAAATACGTTTCTAATTCAAATTTAAAAATCACTCGTTTCTGATGAAGGACCGAGGGCGGTCTGAAATATAAAATACAATAATAAAAATAAACAAATACTGTCCAAAAAAAGTACATTTTTAAATTCAAAACTTTTTATTAATATTCTTTCCTATACATATTAAGACAGTATACGTGGATCATCACTATATATATATATATATATATATATATATATAGGACTTACCATCTTTTGTTTGAACCCACCCATTTTTTAAGTGAGCAAAAGTATTGGAACACGTAGCTGACATGTATTTCGTCTTACTGCTCTTCTCTTGAAGAAAATTAGGAGCTCATCGCTTTCTTTCTGTTTAGGAAGGGTTCCAAGTACCTTTTCTAGGCTCTAATAATGGTGCTTCGCTAATCTTTTGTGGTGTGTGTAGACGGTGACAACGTCTCTTCATAATAAGGGTTTTGGGTTGGCAGTTCTCTGGTTGTCGCTTCTGGTAATTAGGAGCCCGAACTCTTGCGTAGTGTCTAGAGAGGCTGCTCTGATAAACAGCTGTGGGGTTCTTGCGGTGCTATGAGGCGTATGAATGGGTGTCCTTGGAAGCGCTTTCAGTGGGCAACCCTGAGACCACACTATGCTGCAGTCTGCGCCAGTAACCTTACTACACATATCGCATTTAATCACCGTCTGCAAGCCCTACTCAAGATTTCTCCATACTAAAATAACATAAAACATGAAAATTTACAAACAAAAATACAAAACTAAACCAATCAAACAAAAACATCCGTGGTATACGTAAAAAGGTTTGCAGTGTGGAATCTTCCCTCCACAAAAGTTCTTCAGACCTCCCTCTTAGCTTCATATGAAAACAACTTTTTTTTAATTGGAATAGATAGACTAAACTATCACCCGGTTCACACTCCACCCACGTCTATTGAACAGGTGAAGAGGCTCATCCCTTGTTTCCTGTTTAGGATGTGGTTTCCGGCTTTCTCTTTTTCAATCTTTTCACTCTTACGTAGCCCCCAGCGCATCAGTGGCATTATCGCCTTGCTCGGGGTGATGTGATTAACCCCCCCCCCCCAATAAAAAAACCCCTTCTCTGATTTCTCGATACCTGGTTGCCTTCCCCTCTTCAGGAAGGACTCCGGTGCTTACAAGCAGGGTGTGATCATATCAGCGGCCATCTCTCAACATTTAGGGTGATTTCCTTTGAATCTCCAAACAATTCTTATATGTGTTTCCATCTCTCTCTACTAAACTCAGCTTCCTATCTTTTCTTTTTCTACTTATCCCCTTTTCCCTCCTGACTGTTCAGTAATAGACAGTATTTCAGATAATATCGACAATGTTATTTCCTCTCATCCGTTTGCTAATATACTTGTTTTCGGTGACTTCAGTGCCATTCATGTCACTGATTTTTCTGGTGCCCATACTCTGAACTTCTCACTTACTCAGTTTCTTATGGAAGTGGTGGATTTCATCAGTAACCCTGAAGGATACACTTCTCTACTAGACCTCAGCTTTTCTTCTATCCCTGACTCTTGCCATGCCATGCAGCTCTGCTTTCTTAACAACTTTGATCTTGCTGCGGTTTACGTTAATCTCTCTCTCTCTACTCTCTTTTTTTTCAGGAACCTTCTACCATCAGAAAATTTTATTGCTATCAAAGAGCGGACTAGGAGTCGTTCCGAGAATTCCTTTTGTGATGTCTATGGAAACAAAGTTGTTAATCTCCCTGTTGAAGACTGCGCCTCAGAGGTCTCCTCCTGGGTGAAAGTCGACATTGATGCTTTCATCTGAGTCAAACAATTTCGAGTTAAAACCTCATTAATCCATTTGGTACTCTCCTGCTTCAGCAGCTGTCATTGCTTACGAGAATGACTTCTTCGAGCTTTACCGGAGTGACGCATTTGACTACAAGAGGCGGCTTTTTGTCTCTGCTCGTAATGAATAAAAGCGGATCCTAAATGACGTTAAGCTGTTGATTTCTGATAAAATAAAGCAGCGCATAGCATCTTGAAAGTTTGGCTCCAAATACTACTGGCAGCTCTTCTAAAGTGTTAAACAACAACAAACACTTAATCCATCCTCTGTTCAATAAATTTGAAGTCTTCAACCACGGTGTACAAGGTTAAGTGCTTTGCTCGCAAATTCTTTTCCTACTCCACTGTTAACTCGTCTGAAGCACCCACACCCGAGTTCCTATCTAGAGCTGAGGCTCAACTGAGTGATGTATATATAAACCCGTCTCTAGTCTCTAACATAATTCCTAAGCTTGGCTCCCATAAAGAAAGCGGAGATTATGGAATTCCAGTCATTATCCTAAAGAAATGTGCCTCTAATCTCTCTTCAGTCTCGAAAAGCTCTATAACTACTGTCTCACCACTTCTTGCTTTCTTGTTTGTTAGAGGTCCTCCTCTGTAGTTCCTGTTTTAAAACAAATATGGTGAGCCGTCTGACCCCTTTAATTTTTGCTCTATCAGCTTCTTACCGCTTTCTGGTAAAGTGTTCGAGGCTATTATTAATACTGAATTGGTTCATCAGGGTTTGACGTACTGGCCTTCTACTGTATAACTGGACGATTTTTTAAAATCATATCACCCCGAGCAAGGCGGTAACGCCACTGATGTGTAGGGGGCTACGTAAGAGTGAAGAGATTTGAAAAGAGAAAACCGGAAGCCACATCCTAAACAGGGAACAAGGGATGAGCCTCTTCACCTGTTCAATATACGTGGGTTCAATACCAAGTAATGTACTTAAAAAAATTAGAAATTTTCAATTGTCGGCAATTTAGATAACGATGATTTTAATGATGATTTGTGTGGATTCACTTCGCAAAGTTCCAAACATAAATAATAAAAAATCTTCAATTATTTAAAAATTAGGTGTTAAGGCTTTTGATTTTGAGTCTAATTCTCTTCACAAAGTACCAACATAAATAAGCAGAAACCTTCAATTATTTTCGATGTAGATGTTAACAGTTTTTATTTGTGTTAATTTCCCTTCACAAACTCTTAAACTTCAAAACATGAAATTGCAGATAATTGAAGATTTCGGTTTCTTTAAAGATTTTGATTTAGTGTTAGGTTCTATTCACAAAGTCACAGAAAAAGAATAATTTTTTTTTCAGTTATCTGCAGTTCAGATGTTAACGATTAAGATTTGGTATTGGTGTTTCTTCACAAAATCCCAAACAAAAAGAATCAGAAATCTTCAGTTATCTGCAATGCAGACGTAAGGAGTTTTGATTTTGGGTTGAATACCGTTCACAATGTGCTTTGTAGTCCAGTGGATCTGAACGAGAAATCGGAGAGTCGAGTTCGAATTCCAGTTGAATTCGTTGCAATCATATACGCACAAATACCCTTAGGAAAGGTATTAATCCGTCTATTCCCTCCAGCTATGGGTCAAATAACAGGACAGATTGGGTTCTATAGCCTTGGTCGGCAACCAGTCTACCGCAGAAAGCAATGGCAACCTACTGCGGGATAATCTTCTGCCCAGTCAGTCATGTCTCTTTCGAGACATGATCGCCCAAAGCGTGTATCACGTATGGCACTTAACTGACTGACTGACCGTTCACAAAATACCGTCATAAATAATCAGAAATCTTTAATTATCTTCGATTTAGATGTTAACGATTTTAATTTCGTGTAGGATTCCCTTCACAAAGTCCTTAAACATAAAGAATCAGAAATAATCAATTATTGGCAATTTAGATGTTAACAATTTCGATTTTGTGTTTGATTCTCAAAGTATCATTATAATTAATCATAAATATTCAACTATGAGCAACTTAATTGCTAACGATGTTAATTTTATGTTGAATTTTAATTTTTACACATAAAGAATTCACTTGAATTCTCTTCAAATACATAAAGAATCAGAAATCTTCAATCATCGGCAATTTAGATATTAAAGACTTTGTGTTGGATTCCCTTCACAATGCCCCATACATAAAGAAACAGAAATCTTCAATTATCTGCAGTTTAGATCTTAACGTGTCTGATTTAGATTTGGATTCCCTTCACAAAGTCCAAGTTTCAGTTATCGGTATTTTTTATGTTAACAATTTTGGTTTTCTCTTTCAAAATTTGCCAAACATAAAGATACGGAAATTTTCAATTACCTGCAATTTTGATTTTGACGAATGGAATTCCTTTAACAAAATACCATCATAAATAATTAGAAATCTTCAATTATCTGCAATTTAAGATGTTAACGATTTTGATTTTTTGTTGCATTCCCTGCACAAATTTCAAATTTCTTGAATATTCTTCGTATCCCTCGAATAGACGTGCGATCATGGCTTCGCACGAAATCTTGTCATAGCAATGTTTCTCTTTTTCCTATCTCACTATTCCCTGTTATGCCGTCTATTTACGCAAACTCGGGAGGCAGTTTACTCGTTATTTTCCCCCTGTCTTTTGTGTCTTCGATATGAACCTTCTGTATCAAATTTTCCACGTCTTCAGAAATTTCAGCTGACCCTTTTCTGATTATAAGTACAATTGACATTTTTGTTCCTGTTATCCTTAAAACTTCCTCATTGCTTCCACGTTTCGTTCATGGCATTCGCCACACCCTTCTGTAGAACCATATTTTTGTTGCCTCAAATCTTCTCTTCATCTGTGAAGAAATAATCTATAATATACAAGGACTGATATTATATAGCAGTTCAGTTCTTGTCTGTTTCTAACGAATTTTTCCTGTTTCTTAATTCTTTGTTTAGTAGTTGGGATTTATTGTAATGATCAATTGCATAGTTATAAAACTATAATAATATGGATATATAAAAGGATTAAGAACTTTTTATAAAACCATTAATTAGAAAACAAAACCAGCCGATAATTAACTAATATATATGGTTTTAAAAGAAGCTACGCATCTTACAATGAGGGACATTGTATTCACGTTTTCAAATTAATTTGCTAATAGGTTGGATACTTCTCACATTATTAATCTATTTTGCGACCTCATAAATCAATATCAGGAAGTGAAAGGCTTGATGGTCAAATGTAGATTGAACAGTACATTCGATGATTCAAGACACAGCATGTTAGTTTTCTGAACCTAAATCGAAAAATACGTGGTAATTTGTATAGATACGGAAAATAATATTCAATGAGCAGTGGGGATAAACCAATTATTAAATAACGAAAAGCTTTTCAGAATAATATTAAGTGAGATTTTCTTGGGGTCAAGAAGAAAAACAATTCATTGTAGGTGTTCGTATATGAAACAGTAATTCTAGGACAGACGAACAAAAACCATGGTTTGTTGACTAACACCCTGAACATTTAGTTCAATCAAGACATATTTCCAGCCGAAATGTACTGTCAAATTTGTCAATATTCAGTCATGTCAATGTTATTCTTTAACTTGAAACTTTAACTATAGATAGACTAGCGGTCACATCACGGAAAAACGTCGTTCGCCAAATCAGTACCTAGATGAGTGACCGTTTGGAAATACCAAGGGACATAAGTTTAAATATTATGTGCGAGTGGTGTAATGGATGAAGATTTGAAAGAGAAAGCCGAGAGACGAGTTTGAATTCAAGTTGGGTTTGTTCCATTCTTTTGTGCAAATATCCTTAAGCGATCATGAATTAAAAAATATTGTCCAAACACATCAAATCCTCTCTTACCAACATACATTAGGTCAACGCGCCAGAGTAATGACCCATTCCTCTCTCTTAAATCTGGGGAAGGTTTTCATTCAACTAAACCATCACAAGCTGAGAAAACAGTAGATATTTTTTATGCCTTAAAATATTTGCAGTGTCAACATTGGAAGAATGAGGAAATTCTTAATTTTTTAACAAATAAACCTTTTCCCTTTATTATCAAAGTTTTAAAAGTTTCCATAACGCAAGTCAAACATCAGGAAATATTTGTATATATTAAAACCAGGAAAGAAATGTAAAATAATTATTTTAAAGCCAATATCCTGAAGTGTGTTTGCACTTTTATAACTCATTGAAAGCAAATTAAGACTCTAACTTTGAAAGCCTCTTTTTGGTTATCATTATTCATATTTGATTCATTCATGATCATGACTTGGGTGATCACACACACACACGCACACACACACACACACACACACACACACACACACACGTATATATATATATATATATATATATATATATATATATATATATATATTCCATTTGTAAACGTGTTATTACGCAACCTAGGTTTCTACCATGAGTGCTATCTTCAGCCAATTTTCAATAATTGATTTTACGGTTTTATTAAGAACGTTCACGTAACGTTGTTTTTTTAATGCTCACGTGGCAGAGAATTTTTGAAAGCACAATTTTTAAAGATATAAGAAAGTATAACGTTTTCTTTTATGGTTGTATGAACCTAAGAGGTATTTCTTGGTATGGTTGCACTTAGTCATAATTTCCGTTCTTTCATTCAATAGTTCGTTTTTTCTCTTTTCTTCCTGGCACAGTCTACATATTTTGCTACCGTTGTAAGGCTTGACTGTTTTCACTATACTCTATGTTATGTCTGGTAGAAACCTAGGTCGCGTAATAACTCGTTTACAAATGAAAAATATTCAAAGGTTCTACAATATAATTGTATTGAATACTTTTTAATTCAAAGGTCCACTTGTCTAATCTTATCATGACCAAAAACTAAGTAATTAAAAAATCAATATATAATAATAATAATAATAATAATAATAATAATAATAATAATAATAGCAACAACTATACCAATATTAAAGCTAGTATTAATCAAGCTATAATTTAAATCGTCTTGTATAACCCACCGAGAACAAACTCGGAGGGGAAAAAAGGGGAAGTAAAAAAAGAAACAAACGAAGTACATGAACAAAAAGTCAAGCACTCGTAATATATATATATATTCCTTCTTTTATCTCTCTTACCACCTTTTTTCAGTGTTGCCTAAACGGACGTCGATTTAACGCGTCTGTCTGTTAATTTTTAGTTACATTCTCCCTTTTTTTTGCGAACCCAGACGATGTCATTTTTTTCTTTTCTTATTTATTTGATTTTATTCTACCTTTTTCTTTTTCTTTTTCGTTTTCTTTTTCTTTTTCTTTCCCTTTATTTTTATTTTTATTTTATTTTATTTTATATTTTTATTATTTATTTTTTAATTTCTTTGCAATCTATTTAAAAAGGAAAAGTAGACTAATTTTTCTCCAGTTTCTGAAAGGTTTTTTCTGTTGCTGAGGTGATGTGTCGTCCCCCGTGGGGATCTTCATATCGAAATGGCTATTCAACATCTTTGAATTAATCCTTTTTTAATATATATATATATATATATATATATATATATATATATATATATATATATATATATATATATATATATATATATATATATATATATATATATATATATATATATATATATATATATATATATATAGTATATATATATATATATATATATATATAGCTGTGTGTATATATATATATATATATATATATATAGTTGTGTGCAATATATATATATATATATATAGTTGTGTGATATATATATATATATATATATATAGTATATATATATATATATATATATATATATATATATTTATATATAATATATATATATATATATATATATATTTTATATATATATATATATATATATATATAGTTGTGTGCAATATATATATATATATATATATATATATTATATGCATATATATATATATATATATATATATATATATATATATAGTTGTGTGCAATAATGGCATCACAGATTTACAGAACTGGTTCTATGAATGTAGGTGATCTTTAGAAACTGATTCTTTTTATTCTCTTTTCTATCTGAGAATGGAAACAAATAATTTTATCTTATCAAAGAGAGTTAAACCTATTTAATAGAAAATATTTATTGATTAAGATATTTGCAGGTCGATATTCTGTTCCCATCATATTTTTGTACAGAAGTATGATGCTTTTAACATCAAGACAAAAACCCACTTTCAGCCTCAGCAGAACTGATAGCAATGGTAATAATTATATTTTTAGCTATATTTGTCTTAAATTATATGTTGTTTTAGTTCGCAGTAATTTTGTCATTACATTATATTTGTAAATATCAAAAGCTTAACTAGACAGCATTTTTGTTGGTAGGAAATTTAACAGCCCGCACACTTGAGTGTAATGTGTCACAAAGTCTAGTTTATAGAGATTTGGGAAGACACGCTTATGTGGACTAGAGACACAAATTGCTCATTCCCTTTCGGCAATTGCCCTTTTGGGATCGCTTGAGGACACAGGTAATGACAATCGGCTAACACCCCACCTAACAAAAGGATATTTTTTTAACCGTCATATTCATGAGTATGTCACCTATTTAGAATCATCTCGCTGTACACAAGTTAAACAAATCCTGTAAAATTAGGCTTACTAAATACGTATGAAGAAACATGTAATTTACTGAATTTTGCTTAAAATGATACAAGGCTAAAGGAGTAAGGAATTTAACAATCACAACATTCAATGAAAACGGGAGAAATAGTAAATAATCTACTTAACAATTTTGTGCTAACGGGTAGCAGAATAAAGAAAAGAGGTTAGTAAAAAGCAACTAGAAGTGTGGAGAGCCATGATCGTTCACATCTTGAAGGGACATAACGCAAAAGAAAAATATTACTTGGCTATTAAACTTGGATTTATTACTCGAATCTACTGTAACCTAGAGAAAAGGTTAATTTAGAACGCCATGGTAAGCAATTGGATCGTTTCGATGACCTATTGGAAGAGATAGTTTCTCCTGGCAAGGAAGTAGAATAGTGAAGTTCCTACATAGAACCTCTCGTTCTTATGTAGCAAATGCGATACAACAAAAGAAGAAAGTGGGATGTGATGTTCCTCCACATGTGCCAAATTCTTCAAACCTCTCACCGCGAAAATTCTACTTGCTTCGTTCTTTGTAGCGCTTGTAGTTCTTCTTTAGTTAGCGCTTTCAACAAGTTGGAGATATCCAAAAATTCTGCAAATATTTTTATTGAATCAGTAATGGCATTGTTATTTTATAATGGAATACACAATGTACCTCAAAGGTGGGGCAAGATCATGAAAAGCGCAGTATTAATTGTTTTTTTTTTTAGCTTATCAATCTTTTGTGGGTTATTTAAAGATAAAAACCTTTTTGATAATAATAATAATAATAATAATAATAATAATAATAATAATAATAATAATAATTTTTTAATAATCCTTTTTTTTTTAAATGAATATTACAATAATAATTCTTTTGAGATAAAAATGTATTTTTCAAAAATTAGTTTTACTATTTATCCCGTAGCTGAGGAAGAGATGATGGATTCATACTTTCCCAAGGTTATTTAAGTAAATGCAAAGATATCGATTGGATTTCGAATTTGTCTCTCCGATTTCTCATTCAATGCTGTTATCCATTACACTACCCGCACATCCTAAAACCACAGGGAAATATCGGAAGAATGAATAATGATGCTATAAATTTTTATGAATAAAAGATTTTGGGAAAAGAATTCTGAAAAGGTTTGCATGTAATAAAATTGTCTTAAGAACAAATCTGTAGGAGCCTCGGTGATGTTTGTCATATTGGCCTTGTACCAAACACAACCGAAGTCCCCAAAACTTAAAATATCAGAAGGTTAAAAGAATGGTCGGAAGATTAAATGCGTTTCGCTTGTACATTAAAATAAAATTTTTATTATCTAAACAAAAATAACGAATTTGTAAAATAAGTGAAATTGTGTTTACAGAACAGAATAACATAAATGTTCAAAGAGAAAATGTATGTAGTTAAATGTTCCACAGAAATTAAGAGCTTATAGTTGATAGTAGCAGAAGGTGTGTATATAAAAAGATTAAAAACGTTACTAATAAGGTCTGTGTTCTTTTCTTTTTTATGGTCGGCTGAAGAGTGAAAAGGAAAGTGAAGCAACAAAGGAGATTGTACTTATCGAAGTCAGTTTAAGTATCTTGTTTTTTTTTTTGACGGTTTGTGGATGAAGACGAAGAACAGAAAATTGGAATGAGAGGTAGAACGAATGCATGTCGACGAGACACGACAGGGTCGGCGTGCTGATATTTCTTCCTTACCTTGTGACGATGTCCTTCAGATTACCGCTCCCATCTCGGACTGATTTGACCGGTCAAGACGCGGTAAAGTTGTGAATTTTAATAATGTGATCAGCTCTGAACAGCATACCCATTTTCTATGAATGAAAAAAATTGACCTCGGTCATAGATCAATTTGCTATTTCCTATCCAATCAAAATCTAGAATCTTAAATTTCGCACTGACTTTTAAAATTTGCCATGGTTTCGGTTTTTCTAAAATGTTTTCAGTCGATTTGATCCGATTTTGCATGTGTGCAATTTTACTTTTTGTCGTTTGAGTTAATTGTTAGATGCTATAGGATTTGTATCCTATAAATCCGTTATCATATTTTTGATAATGAAAATTCAAACACGAGAAACAATTTATCTTTAATCTAGTGAGGACAGGAATCATAACGCATGAACTATTTTCTGTTAGGTGGAAGTTCTGAATTCTCTTCCTGGAATGATTTTCATGAAAAAAGTTTCTTCTGTTGACTCGGATCCATATTTATATTCTTTGAGCAATGCATTCAGTCTGTTTTGTTTTTTGATCTTGAAATCAGAATTTTTTTTTTCGATTAGCTAAATAATTCATCTGTATGTAATTTTCATTGCATTCACTTTTTTTATGTGTGAACCAGCAGCGAATCTGCAAAGATTTACACAAAGAAAAAAGCTTTATAATTCGAATCTATTTCATAAAATACACTGTGAGTTTATATATCTAACATAGACGATACATTAGCTCCTTTATTGACTAAAAACATATTCTATTGTTATCGTAACAATAAACGAACATACTTTGGTTTATCATAACAACAGAATATCTCATTAGGAAGTTGTTGATACACGTTTTTATTTATTTATTTTGTTAGCTTTCTTTGGATATTTATAGTTTAATGATTAAAAAACAAAATTCTTTCTTAAACGCAACAATAGAGTTAACTGTATTAACAAAAATTATAGATTGCTCATGCAGAAGGTACAACACAAGAAAATATAAAATCAGTTAAATATTACCATTATTTTTTGAAAAATGTCATCACGTGAATTGATAACGATTATTATATTTTTTGTTTTTCAGATTTCATCAGTAAAAATTAATCATAATAATATTATGAAGAACATAAAACCCGTAGAGTTAATGTAAAACCAGGATCTTGCGTTTAATCCGTAATAATAAAAACCCTTTAATCAGCATTGTGCCAAATTCATAAAATATACAGAGGCGACAATTGCTTTTATGGTGGCGAATTCATGAAATCCAGAGGCGATAGTTGCTTTGATGGTGTCGAATTCACGAAATTCAGAATCGACAGTTGCTTTCATGGTGTCGAATTCAAGAGATCTAGAGGTGACAATTACTGAATATAATTAAATGTGATAATCAACTGATAAAATGTAGAGAATATACAGAATGAAATGGTTATGGTTATAGGGAAATTAGCATTTCTTATACAGGAAATATTCTGCAGTTAGCGTTACTGCCTGTTGTAAATTATAACATTAAAGTTTTTCAGGAAATTAGAGTTTACAAGTAGAATAACGTTTATCGCTCTTTCGAGTACTAACAGAAATTAGCTTCCAATTTTTTTAAAGTAGCATGGAAAGTTAACTTCTTGATAATATCATTATTTTTCTTTCTGTGTGTCACTGTCTTTTATTGTTGCTATTGTTGGAAGTCTTTAAGTGACGTGGTTAAACGCTGTGATTAGTAAAATTAAGACGACAATTTTTAAAATCGCTATATTCCTAACTGAAAAAAAATATAAGTAGGTTAGTTTCATTGTTTTTGTTATTTTGACACTAGCGTTTTGGCTGCAATACTCTTTGATCATCATAAGACTGCTATCCTATTCGATAACAGTTTCGGAAGGCAACTAGACCTAACCGGTCAAAGAAGAAAAGCGTTGATCGTATAAAGTGTCTTGCTTATTATTACTGGAAGAAGGTTTCCAATGTGACAGACATTTGATAAAGGCTCGCCGATAGAAAAGATGTACAACACAACTGGTTTATCGGATCGATGCCTTAAATTATTAATAAAAGTTCGCTTATAACAATCAGATCGGAATATTTCCCCCAAAACAAGAAACACAGTTAAGCAATTCTTCAGACTTGCTAACAAATAAAAAAAAAAGAAGAAAATTATGAATTATAATATAGTGTCTTCTACTAAGAGCATCGGAAAGAAGTAAATAATTTGAAATGGGCACATTATCAGAATTTTAAATCGGGAATATACTAGTCTGCCATGAAAGTGATTACTTTTCTGTAAGGAAATTGGAGAAATGCTTATCTAAAATTTACGATCCTAGATTTACCAAGATATTTTACATACTATATAAAAAAAAATCCTGAAGAGTTTTTAATGTCATATAACGCCATCATCATGTGAATCGTTATGACTTGGGGAAATATGATGGAATGGTTTCCCGTTGTTTTTTTCGAGGGTTTTTAATTTCAGAGTATCTTTCTTTTAAATATGTTACATCCCAAAGCTATTCATCTCTGAAATCGGTTGCCACCTAAAGCTAGTCTTCTCTTAAAAATGTTACCACCCAAAGCTTGCCTTCTCTTAAATATCTTGCACCCCAAAGCTAGACTTCTCTCAAATTGGTTGCCATCTAAAGCTAGTCTTCTTTTAAATATGTTATCGCCCAAAGCTAGTTTTCTCTGAAATCGCTTGCCACCTAAAGCTAGTCTTTTTTAAAAATATGTTACCCCCTAAAGCTAGTCTTTTCTAAAATGGGTTGCCACCTAAAGCTAGTCTTCTCTTAAATATGTTCCCACCTAAAGCTATTCTTCTCAAAAATCGGTTGCCACCTAAAGCTAGTCTTCTCTTAAATATGTTACAGCCCAAAGCTCAAACCTAATCTTCTCTTAAATTTGTTATCAAGCAAAGATTTTCTTCTCTTAAATAGGTTGCCAATTAAAGCTAGGCTCCTTCACCATTTAAACCGTTTTGCGCGGAAAATGGATTTAAAGCAATTTAGGTTTATAAAATGAGTATAACAGACTTGGCGAGAATTTGAAATCAGCACACCGAATTCATTTCTCATAGCCGATAATTATTACGCCAATTCCACCTCCACTGCGTGAAGTAGCGGAAGAGTGTTAAATATGTTTTGCACAAGTCAGCTTCGCAAAATCTATTTGCTGAATTCAATTATTAGAAAGTTAAGTGAGTATTTCGTCAAGATTACACAATTCCTTATGGACAAGAAACGCACAGAAAAATAATGACCTTTTAAATTGAGTACTTTCGACCTACGGCTGACTTTCAAGACTAGAGGATTTTATTAATCATTTTTTCAACTGCTCTGATGTGACCTTTAACGTAAAGATACTTCTGAAGGTTTTTTACTTTTTAGAAATAACATGGGTGTGACAGTTATTGGCACAGAAAGTGGAATCGGTGACCCGAGTTCAAACACGGCCCTACTTGCTCTGTTCACCTTTGCGCTGATGTTCTTGAAAAAGGAATTAATCCATTACTTCTTCTCTCAAATAAAGCTAAATGGCAGATGAGTTGGCTAGCAATTTGTCTCGATGTGCATTGTGGTGCATTGGATATCGGCTCGGAACGAGAAATCGGGGAGCCGGGTTCGAATTCCATCTGAATTCATTGCATTTACTTACGCGCAAATACCCTTGGGAAAGGTAGTAATCCGTCTATTCCTTCAAGTTATGGGTTACATAACTGGACAGATTGGGTTCTATAGCCTTGGTCGGCAACCAGTCTACTGCAAAAAGCAATGGCAACCTACTACGGGATAATCATCTGCCCAGTCTGTCATGTCCCTTTCGAGACATGATCGCCCAAGCGTGTATCACGTATGGCACATAACTGACTGAGCAGTTTGTCTAGAAAGAAAAATTGAATTCTAAAAACGTGGTAACGGCAACGGGAAGCTGTTCCATTATTTGTACAAAGAATTCGCGGCAATGCACAGATAGTTACGAGATATAAGCTGTGGAGAGTTTTGATCCCTTATCAATACAAATTTATTATAGGAGAAAAAGAAATTGAGCAAAGAACAGATTTACCCGACGTAGTAAATTGTTACAAAACTAAAGCATTAATCTGAAAACTTGTATTATGTTCCCAAATAGCTTAGTCAGATTGATAGATTTATATAAATGTCATGCATTGCATCAAACCCATTCAGAAATATATAAACTCTCAGCTGTATACAACCGCTTTCAAAGATCAAGGGTTGAAATGATTTCGAGCGAGTGAAGCCTATGGATGACACTTCTTCGAACCTTGTGAACTAGAGCTACATAATTACAAAGAACTGTACCAAATTATGGAAACTACATAACTTGAACTTTTAACAGCAGCAACAACTAATATGGATATAACATGTAACTGCAGGAGCAACACTGGTATGAACATCATCCAGCACCGGTTACAGAAATAGAAGATGTAACCATTCTATGGGATTACACCATCTACACAGACAGAAAAATTGAAGCAAACAGGCCAGACATTACTGTTAAAAACCAGAAGGAGAAAACTTGTCTATTAATTGATATGGCTTGTCCAGCGGATTGTAACATAGCAATCAAGGAATTTGAAAAACTGTCAAAATATAAAGACCTGGAAATTGAAATAGAAAAAATGTGGAAATTGAAAACAAGAGTTGTGCCAGTGATAGTAGGTGCACTTGGAATGATAAAAAATGGAACAAAACAACACATTGAAAGAATCCCTGGAAACCCCAGCTTAAGAGATATACAAAAAATTGTCTTATTAAGTACAGCCCACACACTAAGGAAAACGTTATCTATGTAATGCTGGGGATGATAGGGAAGATAGAAAAACATGAAATGGAGTCATAACAACACGCCACTACCTGCCTTAGGTCTCCCCGCAGACTTGGTTGGTAGTGAGACCAATGCAGAAATCGAAATATGATGAAAAATGACATAATAATAATATAATAATAATAACTGAAATTAATGAAATTAAAAGAATTGTTACAAGAAGAGACGAATCAACAAAATATGAAAAGGAACCGGAATCAGAAATAAAAAGTAATAACATCAAACAAGCCACAGGTCATAATGTAGAAACCGTGAAACACGCAAATCACTGCGAAGATAATGCTGTAAGTTTAAAAGTGCTGGAAAGGTGTGATCTGAGTCAGTTAAAAGACAAAAATAAAACGAGTTCAGAACACATCGAAGATAATTATTTGACGGAAAATAAGAACAATATACAGGAAGCCAAGATAGAAATAAAAAACCATCTAAGTCAAATACAAAATATTACAATGGAGGAACGTGAACAGCTCCCAAAATTACAACCAACAAAACATAACCTCCGAACTATTAAACTCTACAATGAAGCACTGAAATCAATACTGGATGAAGACCCTCATACAAATCTTAACGAAGTAATATATGCATCAGCAACAGCAGCAACAAAAAAATTAAATATCAAAATAAAAACAAGGCAGTCTCGCAGACGTGAAGATCCACCTTGGAAAAGAAAAATAGAAAAAGAAATCGAACAACTTAGAAGTGAACTATCAGTACTGGATGAACTGAGTAGAGGAATAAATGTAAGAACTAGGAAAAGCAGAAGAGCCGAAAGAAAATATAACATCAGGAATGAAAATGAAGTCTTATCAAATAAAGAAAAAATAAAGCAAAAAATCCAACTGAAGGCTCAAAGAATAAGACGCTATGAAAAAAGAGCAAGATTTTACAGACAAAACAAGATTTTTCAGACTAATACAAAGAGATTTTACAGGGAAATAGGTAAAAAAAGAATTGAAGTGACAGTACCCCCCAGAATGGAAGAAGTCACACAGTTCTGGGAAAAGATATGGGCTTGCCCTAAAGAACTTAGCAAGGAAGTACATTGGATTACGCAAGAGATAGAACGAATGAAAAATAAACCCGAACAGACATGGTCTGGAATTACAGAAGATGATGTTAAATTTGCACTAAAAAAAGCACACAATTGGAAATTCCCAGGTATAGATAAAATTCCTAACTTTTGGCTATATTATTTAAATGCAGCATATAAAAACTAGCCAAAGAAGTTCAAGAAATGGTTGACGATCCTACTAAAATTCCTGCATAGATGACCAAAGGAATTACATTTCTTCTACCCAAGAATGGTGACACAAACAACCCGAAAAACTACAGACCAATTACATGTCTTCCGACAACATATAAACTATTAACATCTATTTTAACAAAACAGACATATTTATTCTTAGAAAGAAATGACATGATACCGCTTGAACAAAAAGGGTGCAAACGTGGCTGTTATGGTTGTAAAGACCAATTGCTAATTAACAAAATGATCCTGGAAAACTGCTACAGTACAAAGAAAAATCTTAGTACTGCCTGGATAGATTATCGAAAGGCATTCGATAGTGTGCCACGTTACTGGATTTTAAAGACTTTAAATATATACAAGATATCGCCCGTCATCATCAATTTCATCAAACAGTGCATGTCTATATGGAAAACAACCCTTTACCTCAATCATATAAATGGAACCTATAAGTCTGATGAAATAAACATCAAAAGAGGTATATTTCAAGGTGATTCTTTATCTCCCTTACTATTCTGCATATCATTAATAGCACTAACCAGTCAACTTAATAAGACAGAATGTGGTTATAAAATAGGCCAAAAGAAAATAAGCCATCTATTTTACATGGATGACTTAAAGTTATATGCTAAGAATGATAATGAGCTGGAAGGTCTTCTGCAAACTGTAAAATGCTTCAGCGAAGACATTGGAATGAAATTTAATTTGAATAAATGTGCTAAAGCTACAGTTTTACGTGGATCAATACAAGAAACATCCTCAATTAGCCTAGACCCTGCTGTAACAATAAAAGAATTGAAACCAGAAGAAGCTTATAAATACCTAGGTGTAAATAAGAGCGAAAACATTCACCATAAAAAAATGAAAGAAATAGTGCTTAAAGAGTACTATAGAAGGCTACGAATGATATTAAAAACTGAATTAAATTCACAGAACAGAGTTATGGCCATTAATAGCCTTGCAATCCCAGTTGTCCAATATAGCTTTAACATCTTAAACTGGACTCTAAACGACATCAGGCGAATGGATGCTAAAACAAGAAAGCTTCTTTCTAAGCATAAGATGCATCATCCAAAGGCTGATGTAGACCGTCTATACATACCCCGTAAAGAAGGTGGAAGAGGTCTTATTCAGCTGGAATTGTCATACAAGACAACAACTATTGGCTTACTAACATACATAGAAACAACAAAGGATTGGATGATACAATTAGTAAGGCAACATGAAGAAAGAAAGAAAAAATATTCAATAATAAAAGAAGGCAGTAAATACAAACAAGATTTACAGTTAGTAGATTCTGTAGAAAAGCAAAACAGAAGCCAAGAACCAAATATTGCGGCAAAAAATATGAAAATGAAAGCCAAAGATAAAGCTCTTGAACAGATGAAACAGCGCTGGCAAGACAAACCTCTGCATGGCCAATATCCAGTACGTGCCAATAAATCCAATGTTGACAAAGTTAATACTCATCGATGGTTACGTGCATCTGGATTAAAGTCTGAAACTGAAGGCTTTATTCTTGCAGCACAAGACCAAAGTCTTTTCACGAGAAACTTTCAGGCAAATATTATGCATAATAATATGGATCCAAAATGCAGGTTTTGTGATAAACACCAAGAAACAATAGACCACCTAATCTCAGGCTGTTCTGTGCTTGCCCCAAATGAATATAAAAATCGCCACGATAGAGTTGGGCAATATTTACATTGGGCAATGTGCAAACATTATGGAAAAGCTGTAGGCAAACACTGGTATGAACATCACCCAGCACCGGTTACAGAAATAGAAGATTTAACCATTCTATGGGATTACACCATCTACACAGACAGAAAAATTGAAGCAAACAGGCCAGACATTATTGTTAAAAACCAGAAGGAGAAAACTTGTCTATTAATTGATATGGCTTGTCCAGCGGATTGTAACATAGCAACCAAGGAATTTGAAAAACTGTCAAAATATAAAGACCTGGAAATTGAAATAGAAAAAATGTGGAAATTGAAAACAAGAGTTGTGCCAGTGATAGTAGGTGCACTTGGAATGATAAAAAATGGAACAAAACAACACATTGAAAGAATCCCTGGAAACCCCAGCTTAAGAGATATACAAAAAATTGTCTTATTAAGTACAGCCCACACACTAAGGAAAACTTTATCTATGTAATGCTGGGGATGATAGGGAAGATAGAAAAACATGAAATGGAGCCATAACAACACGCCACTACCTGCCTTAGGTCTCCCCGCAGACTTGGTTGGTAGTGAGACCAAAGCAGAAATCGAAATATGATGAAAAATGACATAATAATAATAATAATTCGGCTGTACAGACATTGTATAACCATAAACCAGTCGATCTGGAAAAAGAAAAAGGAAGATTATTTAAGAGTTTTAAGTTCGCTCGGATCTCTTTATCCTGTCAAGAAACACAGATTTTATTATCGGGGAGTAAAGTAAATATCTTGAATAAAGCCATTCCATCAAAACAAAGTTCCAACTTAAAGCTAGAAAATATTGTCAGAAAGCGAAATAAACTGTGGAATATGAAGTTGATTGTAATGATAATCCCCCGAGCAGTTAGAATGGTTTCAAAGACTATTATGAACAAAGAAAAAAAAGAAAAACAAAACAAAAAACTGGAAGAACTGAAAATCAAACGTGTGATATAGATAACAGGTTTGTCAAAATCAGCAAGAATCCTGAGGTGAGTGTATGGAGTTTTGAAACTTTTGCTTCCATTGAGTTACTTGGTAAACCTGTCCAGAATTGATAAGTTATAATTAAAATTGACATTTACAAAATACTTACAGTAATTGAAACTGAAACATATTTCATATTTGTCGGATTTGTTTTGCAATGAGCCAATAAATATTCCTAATGGGTTGGGATAGTTTTGCAATATTTTTACTTAATCACTCAGATTCCGTCTGACTTTGCTAAACTAATTGTCGACTACTGGAATAAGGTTATTACGTCTCCTTTTCTTCAAGAGTCATATTTCCTTTTGAATATGAAAATATGAATCTAAGTTTAACATCTATCAAAATCTAGACTTTATGAATTTAAGTGTAATACTAGATTGGCGGTAAGGTTTCATCATTTTACAGTTGAAATGTCTAGATGCAACCATAAGTTCTATGATAATAGTGTCTTTATTGATCGTTCTTCTCACTTGTGGAACGCTCTTCTGGCTTCTTGCTTCTCAGCTACAGTTAACCTAGATCTTCAGAAATTCAAATGAATTGTCAAACGTTATCTTTTGTCGGTTTAATTCCTTTTCTTTTATTGTTCTCTTTTCTTAGTAGTGCTTTTTATTCATATTCTAGAACACTCGGTAACTCGCTTACGTCTTAGTAGCTTTGTTGGCTTGCTTGATGTGAAATGATTAAAAAATAAGAAGGGAGAGATTTTGTGACACAATGGAACCTGGCTTGGATCAGGGCGCCTATATAGAAGTGGGCGGTAAATACATTTATCTGTGTTTGATGATTTATAGCTACGTAGAAAGTAAAGTCTACCAAAGAAAATCCTCAAAGCAATGACTCACGGATCAAAAGAAAATAAAATTATTAAATAAATGAAAACTTTCTGGAAAAGGTGCCACTTGGCTGGAAGTTAGACATTTCCGCTCACCAGCTTTTATAAACAGGCTTAGTTAGAATTGAAGGTAATTCTGGTGCGTGTTAGCCTGCCTGTCAGAATGAGTTCCGAGTCAACCATTTGAGTGGTGAATTCAAGAACTGTGGGTCGTGATGTAGATCTAGGCAGAGGGTTGGTAACAAGGAATCCCTGCTTGCTGTAAGGGGCTGATTATAGTAAGTTTACAATTTTATAACCGAATTTAACGTGGTTTTCATATGTTTAAAACGAAAGTAAACTGAAGTTAGTTGTAATGAACAGACTTGTGCATTCTAAGTGAATGACTTAAACAGTAACCTTGATAAATAAACAATGTATTCATTTATTTGGAGTTCACTCTAATAGCACATGTGAAAGAGCATACCATACTAGTTGCAGGATCGTTTACTACTATGCATTTAAAATACAAATACAAGCATGGTATTGCCGGAAAGTTCCAAGCCAATTCCTTATCCAAAAAAAATAGTGATTTTTCTATTAAGGTGAACCCTATTTACCTAGCAAACTTCTAATCAAGTTTGTGTACAATAGCGGTTTCCCAGCAGTTTGTACTATAAATACCACCAAATTAGGAGAACATATTTTCGTGGTAGATCCCGTTTAATTTGAGATGTTAGCTTGGATTTACTTACAAACCTTTTGTTTTTGATTCTCGTAATAAACAAACTCATTTTTTTTATCTGTAGTCGCTATTTTGGCACCAAATGTTCTTTCCGTGTCAAACAAGAAAACATATAATCATGACCTCTGTTTCTTTCCATAATTTCATGTGGAAGATATTTTTCTAGAATCAGCATTTTTCATAAGATTCGTAAATGACTGACTGATTGCACAAGCAGTAAAGTACTGAGGAAACATCAAAGACACTTTTAAGATTTTCCAAACTTTGTGTAAAGATGGCGCTGGGGACTTTTCTGTCATCATAATTACTTTCTCTCATTGTCAGTCATTTTGTCAGTGTCTTATTTGGTCGCATATTAAAAGTGGTAATGGGTAGAATTTCGATAATTCCTTGATTCCAGTGATTTCTCAATAGTTGGTAAGAGCGAAGCCGATGCAGCAGAATCAATAGACAAAGATTTTTGTCCTCTTAATAAAAACTTTCTCTGTTAGTCTATTAGACGCCATATAAATTGACTTTGAGAAATCAGAATATTGATCCTACATATTTGAAGAATAATGGTGAGATCAACCGTCTGCTTATAAGGA
The DNA here is from genome assembly GCA_037127315.1 of Ascarosepion bandense. Classification (NCBI taxonomy): domain Eukaryota; kingdom Metazoa; phylum Mollusca; class Cephalopoda; order Sepiida; family Sepiidae; genus Ascarosepion; species Ascarosepion bandense. Next base: position 2,286,462 of record JBBBDQ010000904.1, read on the forward strand.
AACGTTCAGCATTATTGATCAATCATTGACCATTATTGTTGGCTGAAAGTTATACAATATTCCCTAAAAATGTGTTTTTCTTGAGAAAATAGACTCCTCACATCAACTGTTGTCGCTCTTTTGAGTATTAATAGACGCGTGTTTCTTCCCAAAGTTTTGTTTATTGTGGAAAATTAACACATGCATTTTCATTATTATTTCCCTTCTAGTTACATGTACTATCCATTTTATATGTTGCTGCTGTTAGAGGTTTTCAACTAATGTGGTAAAGTTCTTAGTAGCAGTCTATGAAATTTGCAAAAGTATTCTTTAAAATTACAGGGTTCATTCGCTTGAATCAAAATCACATAAAAAGTTGATATGATTAATAGATTAAATTACATTAGAATATAAAACATTATATATATATAACCTCATACATACCTCGAGAAAATTAAAAAAAACAATTATGGAATCAACTTCCGCTCTCTCGCGCTCCTTCCACACACACACACACACACACACACACACACACACACACACACATATATATATATATATATATATATATATATATATATACTTATTAACACATCATTATTATATGGGCTACTCGTATTTGGAATAAATGAACCATTTCTACATTTCTTCGAATACTAGTATCCAGACTAATAACGTTTGAAGTAATAAAATTTTGTATTCTACATAAATCGGCATATATATATATATATATATATATATATATATATATATATATATATATAGTTAGGAGGATGAATATATATATATTAATAAAGTTCACAAAAATGTTAAAATTTATAGTCGTTAATGCAAAAATGTTTTTATTCATGAAGTAGTTGTTAAATAAAGAAATTAGAAATAGAACGTTAGGAAGATTGTAGATCATTCCAGAATATTCGAGAAAGATCTAGATAATTCGAGATGATTCGAGAAATAGGCTAATTAGGTGCTAGCCCCTATAAAAATAAGTTTTGGGAAAAGAGTAGTCAATTGCAAAAAGAAATTACTGACATTATTAACTCCGGCCTGATTCACGGATTTGTATACATAGCCGAAAGAATCTCTACAAAAAATTGCCGATCAACAAAAACTCAAAAGAGAACCTCATGGAACAAATTCGGTAAATAGAATTTTTTAATCTTTCATTGACCAAACTAAAAGTTAAACTTTATATATTTGAGTATTTCTAGTATAGCATTTAGACAGCTTTGCTAGCCCAACGGGGTAAAGATACTTGACTCTTTCACCTTCCTTTTTCTTCGTAGCACTTGACAGTAGTAAACTCAAATTTTCTGTGTTGAAAATTTTATTTTTTGTATATATTTTGTGTTTTTACTAAATTAAATATCTGTCTGTGATCTAGCTCTGTGTTTTGGTAAATCATTTTCTTTTTTTTTTGTTACAACTTCCAACACGTAACAATATATTGTTTTTTTAAAAAAATAAAACCTAATGCCAAACACTTTTCTCGCATATTTTAGTAATGTGGTAGGTACCGACTTGGTGGCCGACTACAGCCACTTCCCCACTGACGAGATGTGGCCTCCCTTTGTCTATTCTATAAATACTTTCATGGCTTCTGCTCCAACGAACTTAAGTCACTGGTGCCTCTGCAACAGGTGCTTACTCATGAAACTAGATTGGCTACTGGGTCCCACTCATTCACAGTTAGATTAACCAAATGCAGACGACAATTCTACTCCTGAAGCTCCTTCTCTCGCACTTCCCGCCTGTGAAACTCGCTTCCATATTCTTGCTTCCCTGACAGCTACAACCTCCAGGAATTTAAATGCAATGTCAATACTCATCTATTAATCACTTGACTCTAGTTCTTTCACCACCCCGTATATCCTTTCCTTTCTCTCCACCTTTGCAACTGTCACCACACCTGTATTCCCATCCTTCTCTTGCTCCTTTCTAACTGGTTCGTCTACCTCTTCACTCTTTTCTACTTAATCTTTTTACACTTATGTAGCCCCCTGCACATCAGTGGCATTACCACCTTGCTCGGGGTGATACGATTAAAAAAAAATTCTAATAAAAATTATTGTTAATAAATAAATTATAAGTATTTTCAAATGGGAAGTTACTTTTCAATTACCCTATAGACAATGAAAAAGAACAAAAAGGAACCCGGGAAAAAGCACACGTCACCGATCTACAAAAAAGAAGAACAAAAAATTGACAAGAAGGTGTGAAGGTGAAACGTGTACCGTGTACCGTGCAAGGCTTGCTTTACTATGGCGCTGCACTTCGTCTTTAAGAATACGCTGTCCTGAAACAGTCATTGTTTTTATTCCTCATCTGCCTGTCAAAATCAGTTTGAATCTATTGGCCAGTTAAAGTGTCCCGCCTTGTTTATAGGGAAAATACGATCTCAGGCAGAGATGAAGTTACAGGGTGAAGAGTCTAGGTTGAGAGGTAATTGACAAGTTTAAATCAAATAAGTTTGAAGGGATAATAAGAAAAACAGTTGCTGACACGCAGTGAATAAGTGATATATACCGAATTAAGAGAAACAGGATTGGAGAATGAGAGGAAGAGAAGACATTTCAATGTTAATTAAAAAATCGAAGCGTACATAAAATGTACATTGCTTCTTCTTTTTATTGCCAAGGGTCAGGGATCTTAGGCAGTAGTTACGATTTTAAATTTATAGTTATCCTTCTCCTAGACGGTCAAACACGAGGGAGACCAGTCTGTCTTTTTATTTAGCACATAGCTGTGAACAGAAAAGATGGATTGATATCTTTCCTTATATGTATGTCATGAACTCGATTGAAATTCGAAATCCCCTATGTAAATAGGAGTCGCAGGTTCGAATCCTGCTGGATAGCACACATTTTCGTAATAAAAATTTATCGTGAAATAATCAGGCCGGTAGATATAAATATAAAATACTGTTTAATTAAAAACAGAATATCTACTTAAATATGAGTATCGGTAAAAATAATGTTCAAAATAATTCATTACATATATACATATAGTGCATTGAGGCAGCAGATAATTTTCTAAATATATACTGTTAAATATAAGAGACAATGAATGCTTATTATGCTTAATCATGAGCTGTTCTAAACATCTACATTAAATCAAAACAACCTACACTTAATAAAATCACGTTTAAATCTGATCATAACACATTACATTGCATTTAGATATATGGTTCTGTTATCATTTCGAGCTCTCACGCGGTGTGCCGTCATAGAACCTCATTACAACTTTACGAACTGCGTTTGCTATTTTTGTTAACTGTTATCATTGCTTAGCAAGGTTTTATGTCAACACAAAATAAAATCGTCGCTGATGGTGGATGCTTTTGTGTTAACGTACTTGTAACCTCTCTGAAGATGGCTCATGTGAGCCGAAAGCTTAAAACCAACTTAATAAATAATTATCCAAATGTTGGAGAATTTTTGTCTTTATTTTCACCTGAAATAAAAGCCAAAATGCGATGTTTAGAACGGCTCATGAGTAAACGTAATAGACATTCATTGTCTCTTATATTTAACATTATCTAAACTTATTTATAAATGGAACTTTGTCTGTGTGTGTGTCCGTTACCAATAGACTCCGAAACGGCTGAACCAATTTTCTTGAAAATTTACACAGCTGTACTATAAGCGTTTGCGAGTGTTCTTAGCTAGGTTTTGTGTCGAGGTACCCCTGATAAATATCGAAAATCGATAATCGAAAAAATCGGATTATAGAAGGAATGGTCCGATCTTAATCAAAGTTAATACACTGAGAGACAAAGACATAAGAAACGATAAAAACAATAATTTTTGCTTCGGATTTGGCTCTAAGTATGTATAATTGTAGTTCTTAGTCTCAGCCATGATACCATTTACTCAGAGGGCATATATATTTAGCCTTCAAAATTAAGTTTACGATGACAGAAACTTATTTGATATCGATACCAGGAAATCAAAATTTGACTTGCATCCATTCATTTTTCTTTCAGTCTACGGTTTCGTTTTAAATGGAAACAACTATTGCTTTTTAGTCTTTCGTGCCAACGTCCAAAGAGTTTGAGCTCCAGGACCATGGATTAGGTTTAAAGCTTTCATTACACCCGAGCAACGCCGGGCTATACTGCTTATATATATATATATATATATATATATATATATATATATATATATATATATTTGAAAAGGCACGAATAATAAATGTTTCAATAAAGTATAAAAAAGAAAAAGATACAAACTTCCAAATAAACAGAGTGAATAAAGTGCACTTTTTGTTTGCACAGTCCCATAAGATTAACCTGCTATCTAGCTTTTTCATCGAGTGATGATGATTTGTTTTCCTGTAGGTTTGACCAAGAACTTCGTTACATTTTAAGTGATAACGGGTATTCTATAACATAAAACGCGTCATCGAGAAGTAAGATCAGACGTTTAAAAAAACCAGCAGTTTTTTTAACCTAGTCTTTGGCAAATGTATTTCAAACTACTGTGGCTAAGTAGAAATAGTCAAATGCTTGCAGAGTGTCAGATTGCATTACTTCAGATGTTTCAACTGTCAGGTTACTTGTTTTTGTGACCAATTCGGTGTTTACTTTTGTTAAGTATGGTCTTTCCTACTGTCAAAACAGTTTTATAGTGTGTAAGTTTAAATGTTAGTGTAACGCTGAATACATGGGACGAACCAATCATATACTAGAGACGCGGATTTTAAAACATGTTCCTGCCAGTAAAATATCAAACAACCCGTTTCATTCACCAAGAAGGACTTAGTCCACGCATGATTCAGTCAGTCCTTGCAATTGATTTTTGAACTCGACTATTTTCACGTGAAACTTTGTTACTAGGACCTGTAAGTTCAATTTTTGTCCACGTTTTCGACCTTGTTTTTGTCCTGCGTTGTACTAATTTTTTGTGTAATCTTTTTATTGGAATTTTCGTTTTGGGTGCTGTGGTGAGGCCACGACCAGAATGGCCGAGTTTCCCCAAATTGATACCCAGGCAAAGACACCGTCTTCAACTCCATCATTTTAGACTTCCAGTAGAGTTAAAAAAAGAAGCATCCTATTTTGAAAAGATGCGGCAAAAATATCTGAACTTTATGAAGGACAACGAATTACTGGCCGAGGCTCTGAATGCTATAACATCCAAAACTGTCTCCTTATTGACAATGGATATAAAAACGCAAAATTGATCGGTATCAGCAGGAAGATGATGAAACAACTCCCAAAGTTTTGGCCAAACGTACAAATGGAAATAGATGAGGAGTGGAAAGAGCTGGCAGAAAGCGTGCAGACTACAAAAACTTCTGGTTACAAATTGAGTCTATCGGCACTCGTCAATCAAAGGTCACTGTACATGAATTGCTCTTGGGCATAATAACTGACCATGTGAAAGCCTTTTTTAAAAACTTTTGTTAGGTCGAAGAAGTTTCCTGCGTGCTGAGTAAGGCAGGAGTGCCTACCGACTTCAGACTTCAAATGGCATTAAATAGAAATAATTTTTGAACATCCCGACATACTGGTATGAAGAGAGCGCAAACTATTCATAATAGAAGAGGGTCATCGTCTCAACTGCTGGTTTTGTAGTGCAGCCGGTCAGTTGTCTAAGGCGTACTCTGGAAGGAACTTGTCCGACACCAGCAACGTTCAAACCAGTAGCGCTGTTGAAAGCAGTGGGGGCCTCCATCTCGATCCTCCTAGCTGAAGTGAGGAAGGGAGGAAGATAGAATGTAGAAAACTCGAAGAAGAAGAAGAAGAAGAAGAAGAAGAAGAAGAAGAAGAAGAAGAAGAAGAAGAAGAAGAAATCAGGTCGATGCAAGACGGAAAAGATCCGAGTAAATTCAATGACACAATCCGCCATTACTTTGCCAATGAAAGCCGATAAACAGCAGCTACTAGTCAAGGTAAGAAACCACTCTTCTTCTTCTTCCTCTGGAGTCCCGTCTTCTGCCTTGCCAAACCCTTCTGAAGAAAAAGAAAAGACGATTCCCCAAGTAGACAAGCAGGCTATTTCGAGAGAAGAAACCCCTTTTAAGGTCTGTTTCTAAGTGTAACTTTATTGATGGGATGTCTACCGCGGACCCAAGGAACTTTTCACACGCTCCCGGAGTGATTACCTTCAAAATCTTACTGGCATTAACTTGAAAGTATAGGATTACTTGATGGGGGTGAAATACTCATTTCATGAGCTCAGGATGGCACAAATATAGTCTCCTGAACTCAAGAAACTTGCGCAGCTCTGTGTTTGGAGGGTCCCGGATATTCTCCATCTCTCTTTGTATAGGATCTTAAAACTTACATTCCCGACGGACATCGGCAGTATTGTCACGGATAGACGAATTATGTTCGATATCGCCACTGGCAGTCTGAGACAATCCGTCGGGGTCCTGACCCTAACTAATTTCCAACCAGAATGGGAATAGGGGACCCAATATGAAAAATATCTATCTAGCTAGTCAGCTGAATGCGAGGGGCTTGAGAGATTGAAGTAAGGCGGTTCGCCTGCTTCATGATCTCTTGTCCTTCGATATGGATGTGGCTGACACACTTTGCGAAAGTGATGATCGTGTCCATGTCTATTCAGCAAACGGGGTCCAGATGATCACGAGTGTTTCTTTGCTGTTTAAACGCACATTGGGTGCGAAGGTAGACCGTGTACATGTCAATACGAGGGTCGATTGATCGTCATCGATATTACCGTGAATAGTAGTTCATTTCGGATCGTTGCGGTTTATGCACCCAACGACCGGACGGAGCATGCATTCTTGTTTTTGTCAGAGCCGTTCCTAATGAATTTGTCGCTCTTAGTCATACTGAGGAATTGGAATGCCATCCTAGACCCCGACATAGAGAAAGGGCAGGGAGGTAGCTGGATGTTGGGCGATTAAAAAAAAAACACTTAAAATCTATAATGATTAAGATTTGGTAAAATAAATAAGTAGAAGGACAAATTTGATTCTATAGCCTTGGTTGGCAAATAATCTACCGCAGAAACTAATGGCAATTTACTGCGGGAAAATCTTTTGTCTAGTCCGTCATGTCTCAAAAGAGACATGATCGCCCAAGTGTATGGCATTTAACTGACTGACTGTGAAAATTCATATGAAATGCATTTATTTGATGAACAAAGTAACCCAGTATACTTTAAAAGAAAACAATTTTTATTAATACGTGTTTCAAAGTAGGAACTTCACGCGGAACACATTTGAAAGACAAAATAAAATAATTTAAAAAAAAGAAGCAATTATTTTTATTAATTAATATTATAAAATAGAAAAACATTTATTTGAAAAAATAAACTAAGTCTGTTTAAAGAAATAAAAAAAACAATTTTATATTAACTAATATTTTAATTACATATAAATTAACTTAATTTAAAGAAAAAGTTATTTATGTTTTAATGTAGAAACTTCATATGAAACAGATTTGTTTGAAAACAAAATAACTCAATTTAAAGAAGAAAAAATATTTTTTTTGTTCAAATTTACTAAAATTTGGCGGGCCGTAGTTTGGTCTTCTTCTTCTTCTATGTGCCCTGTCCCTTCAGGACGTAGGCGATCATGGATCTCCACGTCTCTCTATCCCTTGTGGCTCTTAGTATGTTTGCTCCTGTTGTTCCTGGCAACCCCCGTTCCGTCATCCACCTGATCAGACTCTGCAGATATGTTATCCGCTGCCTTCCTCTGTCTCCCCTTCCTTCTATCTGTCCAGTCAGTATCAGGTCCTCCAGGCTCTCCTTCCTCATTGCGTGTCCCAGGAACTTCAGTTGTCTCTTCCTGATGCTCAGCATCAATACCTGGTCTAAAGAATACTCGTCTAAGGAAATTGGTCTATGAAATATCTGTCTAAGAACCTTTGGTCTATAATAATATTTTTTTAAATAAATGAACACTTTATTCATGTTCAAAATGCCCAATTTATTTTCAAATTCAATATATTATGACTTGATGATACATGTGGTTCATACGCATTTATTGGCATGAATTGTTTATATATAAATACTAATACATAATTCTCTAGACGAATATCTTCTAGACGTATATTTTTGAGACGAGTGTTCTTAGACCAATCTTTAGTAGACTAATATTCCTTATACTAGTGTTCTAGATTCCGAAATGTTCTAGATTCCGAAATGTTCTAGATTCCGAAATGTTCTAGATCCCGAAATGTTCTAGATTCCGAAATGTTCTAGATCCCGAAATGTTCTAGATTCCGAAATGTTCTAGATTCCGAAATGTTCTAGATCCCGAAATGTTCTAGATTCCGAAATGTTCTAGATCCCGAAATGTTCTAGATTCCGAAATGTTCTAGATCCCGAAATGTTCTAGATTCCGAAATGTTCTAGATTCCGAAATGTTCTAGATTCCGAAATGTTCTAGATCCCGAAATGTTCTAGATTCCGAAATGTTCTAGATCCCGAAATGTTCTAGATTCCGAAATGTTCTAGATCCCGAAATGTTCTAGATCCCGAAATGTTCTAGATTCCGAAATGTTCTAGATCCCGAAATTTTGCATTTGCACTTTATCTGCCTTCTTCTTTATCTGTCGACGTGCTCAGTATTTTGACAAGGCCAAATCTTCAGCCTCTCAACCTTCCACCAAATCTTAGAAAATAAAATGGATGCAATTGTGTACAGCTGCTTCTTTGTTATTGATCGATTGTATCTATTCGTTTTGCAATATGATTATCAAAAAGTGTGCAGATAACGTCCCTGTGTGATTTCTGTAGGGTTTGACGAATCCTTCTTCAAGCTAGATTAACTTTGGTTCGATCAGTTAACTGGACAGAACGAATGACGATTGCTAAACCATTGCTGTTGAGCAAAATTAAATTGTAGAGATCAGTGAAGCGAGCCGTTCATTTGGTTTATTAATTCTCTTCCACGTGCAATCCGCCTGAAATTGGCTTTGGTTTATTTGTCTTTCATAATTCATTTTCACATGCAAACGTCGCTTGTTTTTCTCTCCAAATGAAACTTTGCTAGTGTTCATCCTCTTACGCTCTTGTTTCCTCTCTTTAATACTTCCTTTATTAATATAGCATTTCTCTTCCCAGTTTTCTCAAAACACTTCTGTAAAATTTGAAAATAAATCTTAATTTAGAAAATTAACCAAAACAAATGATATATTAAAAGACAGAAGACACCCTCCAAAAAACAAAAAAATAAACAACAATAAACAAAAAACAAAAAAACAAAAACAAAAAAACCCCTCCAAAAAACCCAAACAAACAAAAGACAAAAAGCAAAATCATTAAAAGAAAACAATCTCTCTACGCTCCAAAATAAGGATAAAAAAATTGAATAAAATATACTTAAATCTATTTAAACGAAAAAACAAATGAAAATAATTATTGATTATTCATCAAAAACATTTTTCTAAAGACAATAATGTCCGTAATATATCTTTTTCATAAAAGCAATTAAAAATTTTCTGATAATGTCTTAATTTTATTATATTTTTTTATTTTACAAATTCAGAGCAGATTTTCGGTAATATTTCGATTTTTACAAAAAAAAAAAAAAAAAAATAAAAATGATGATTTAAATTCTCCAAAAGGTTCTGAGTATAACAAATATAAACATTAATAGTAGGAACCCCTACTAAATCGCTAAAAAACAGCATAGTATGACTAAAAAGGCCCCAAACTTAATAAAAACGAACTTTTTACATCAAAATGTTCATATTATTATTAAGAGGAAAGATCAAAGTATTTTTAATTAGTTAAAAAAAATCAATCTCTTCTAATACGATGTTTTGACTTTAGTTAGCGGGTAACCAAATCGTTACGTGAATTTACAATAGAAAACGTAATATTACATAACTCAGTATTTTTCTGGTGACAAACACATTAATTTAAAAATTCTTGCAAAAATCCAATAATTGTCGGATAATAATACAAATCGTTTTGCATCCCTATTTTTAAAATAATTTTTTTAATTTTAATTATTTTGTGTATTTGAAGTTTTTTTCTATGTTAATTTCTATGTGTAAATTAAAAGGTCATGTTATTCAGAATTTCCTCCCCTTACCCGAAAAAATTTGTACAGTTATGACACTTGTGTTCGCCATACTTATCTTATCTCTAATCTGACAACCTGTCAACACATTTGATATACGGTGGACAGGTCAAAAAGTTCAACACATTGATTAAGAAATAGTTTTATTCCAAATTTCATGTTATAAATAAATAATACTTGTATATATCAGATGAATTGAACATAATTTTAAAAAATTTTTCCAAAAATAATGTGTCACGTGTGTATATTATATTTTTGCAAGATTTTTAAAACTGAGAACTAACTTTTGTTTACAAATGTGTCGATCGCTTAAAAATAGACGAAAAATTGAAAGATTAAAACAAAAATTTAAAATGTTTAGATTCCAATAAATATAATTTCTGTTTGAAATACACCAGATTACTGAAAATAGTAAATTTAATCATTTAGCTTTCAACTAAAACTAAAATAAATCTTTCAAGAAAACTTTTTTATTTTTAAAAATTTACTTAAAAATTTAGATATTGAAAATGAGTGAAGGTACCTAATTAATAGGCACAAAAATTAATTTCTCAAAATTTCGCAAAATAAATGTGTTTATGTGTGTAGGCGTAACAGGTGAAAAAATTATTACCAAAAGTTTCTAAAGAAACATTTCTAAAATAAATAAATTTATTTCTGAATAAATTCTGAAAGTTTCATTACAGTATGACAATTATTTCATTTTTTGCAAGAATTTCGAAATTAATGTGTTTTTTACTTTAAAGAGACACTGAAATATCATATAATAATTTAGTTACCCGCTGCTCCAAGAAAAACAACATTTTTAACCAAAATCTAAAAGGTTCTAAAAATATCAAAAATATAATTCAATGATCAATAGATAATCATTGAATGGTTTGGAATTGTTAATCAGAGAACCGAGTTCCAATTCCAGTTGGGTTCGTTATATTCACTTATCGCTAGGAAAGGTGGGATTTCATAACCCCTCCCGCCAGCTATCGGTTAATTAGTGAGACTTGTATCACTAAACCCATTAAAAAAAGAAAAGAAAAAATTGTTAAAAATATTTAGATTTCGGCATTAAATAATTCATAAAGGTTGATATGCTGCTAAACAACCCCTTCCCTACCAAAAAAACAATTAACCAACACACAAGAGTGAGAACCACAAGCATATAAATTTCTACACTCATACGATTTTATGCACGCAAATATAAACACCCACTCCACCACATAAAGCTTACGTAAAGAAAACATAGCAAATGAATGAATAAATTTCGGATCTTCCCGTATAGCTTTCATCGTGCGTACACAAAGTTTAGTAGACTAACACATAGTTGTATCGAAACCGCGGCTGCAGGTTTTTTTTAAAAAATTATTCATACGTTTTTACTGGATGAGCCATGACATCAACATTTCGTGATATTTAGTAGTAGAAGAGAAATATGCAGGTAAATATTTCAAAGTAAATCTATTCATCTTTACTCGGCTAGTTAAATTAAAACTAAAAAAAAAAGGAACAGTACACACGGATGCAGTAGTAGTTATAGTATGTGTCCCAGTAGTAATTGTTACTTTTGGCAGTAGTATTAGTTGTTTAAGTGGCAGCTGGCTGACCAGGCCATAGCTATGACTCGGTCATACCGCGCGCTGCCTCGTGTACTGTAACCACGTCCAAAGGAAGAAAATCTGCCAGTCTATCATCCTTATAAAAAGAAACATCTTTTACTTCTAACTTCTTCTTTAGTATACTTTGGAAAGTTCTTCACACACACACACACACACACACACACACACACACACACACACACACACACACACACACACACACACACACACACACACATATATAAACACACGACCAATGACTCAATCTTGCTAGAAGAGAGAAAGAGAGAGAGAGAGAGAGAGAGAGAGAGAGAGAGAGAGAAAGAAAAAAAGAGAGAAAAGTAGAAAAAGTGAAGAAGCAGAGAAAGAGATAAATACATAGAGAGTAGGAAAGTGTGATATCAGGGGGTGATAGAGAGGCACGCGTATCGATAAACCATCTTCCAACTTGCATTCAGACCGAAAAGGTGGATTTTACGTCTTGTGCGGTTTATTTGCCGGGTGAGGCATCGACTTGGATCTTTGTTGTTGTTGTTGATAAACAATGTTTACGGTGGACGAGATCAGTAAAGGAAAGCGGAAACGATATGGTAAGTAAAAAGAATATTATCTTCTCCGCGTTCTCAGCAGTTAACTATTTTCCCCCGAATTCAGTATATGTTGTAAAAAAAAAACAAAAAAAAAAAAAAAACAGGAGAAGAATACCATATCAGACGTTAACGGGTAACCAAATCGTTACAAGAATTTACAATAGAAATAATATAAATTAAATAAAAATATCCGTGCACACACTGTACAATATTATTGTAGTCAACATTTTTGATTTTGTCATTTTAAGTAGCGAATCCTTTTCTTTCTAAACTTAATAACTTTTCTTTGTGAAAATGTTTAACTAGGAACCATAGCTGCTGTGAACAAAGTGAATATATATATATATATATATATATATATATATATATATATATATGCTTTGTTCACAGCAGCTATGGTTACAAACTGAATTGAAACTAGTCTATTTTCTCTAACTATACAGTTCGATATATTTATGCCCCCAACGCACACTTCGACACGTCTGCCCTAAAAACAATAGGAACCAGGACAGTTAGTAATTCAAGATCCATATTTATTGAAACCTGTTCATATCTGTCTATCTATCTATCTATTTGAAAATATGGACCGATTAATACATTGTCAGTTTATCTGTATATTTGATTTTAAGTGTAAAACTGAGTGTGTTCGCGTGTTTGTGGAAAATGCAGATTAATGAAAATTCGCTAATTTAGTTACAATACATGTGTTATTTTGCATGAATTATGGAGAAATCTGAATGAATACAACCGTTCGTCAAATTATAAGGGTGACGCTACAAAATTGTGAACCAATAGCTTCATCCAAGAACAAAACCACATCATTTTAACCTTTTCAGCATAGCAACAACAACAATGAGCAAAACATGGAATTAGAAGAAAAAATGGTTATATAAACAAAAATGCTTTTAAATTTCCACACTACCAAAAACAACAAGAATTTTGGAAGGAAACTTCCATCAATATTAGAAAGATCTACAACATTCAATTTACTTCAAAAACCTGATTTTCCCAAAATATTTTAATAAAAAGACTTTATAAATTTTCAACATTAATGTTTCGGTAAAAAAATCCCGAATACTTCCTGCATGGAAACGATTCATTTTATCATTATCCTGTAGAAATAAATGCGTGATTCCCGAGAGGATGCTTCCCAGATAGTTACAATTTTAACCTCTTCAAATCTATGGTCAATCGTTGCCTTTCTTTCTTTCTTTCTTTCTTTCTTTCTTTCTTTCTTTCTTCTTCTATATGCCATGTCTCATCAGGAAGTAGGCGATCATGTCCTTCCACATCTCCCTATCCCTTGTAGTTCTTAACACCCTTTATCTTGTTACCCCCACCCAAACTCTGCTCTGCCATCCATTTGCTCAAGCCCATCATGTATGCCATTCGGTGTTTTCTCCTGTCTTTCTTTTTCTTTATCTGTCCTCTTAGTATCAGATTCTCCAAGCCTCCTTCTTCAGTACAAGTCCCAGAAACTTCAGCTGTATTTTCCTAATGTTAAGTATCAGTTTTCTTTTCGTTTCCATCTTGCTGTTCTACAGAAGGATGCTGAGGATATCAAGGACCGAACATTGCCAACAACGAGGTTTTGTTGTTGGTAATATTCGGTTCTTGATATCCTCAGCATCCTTCTGTAGAACAGCATTTCAGTTGCTTCGAATCTTTCCTTTAATTTTGATGAAATTGTTTAACATTCGTGGAAATTTTCCTATCTTTCAATACTCTACTAAGCTTTTGGAATGCATCCTTGGCCATGTAAATTCGTCCGTCACCTGTCTTACCTACATATCCTACTAATATGAACTTCTTTCATCCTATATCGATACAACAACCTCACTAAATAACCCTTTACATTAAGTGGCTATTGTGCCATGTATTGGGTGAACAGAATTGAACATAATTTATTATATTTGGAGACATATGTATACACCTAAATATGTAGAAATTTAACCGTATTTTGAACTTGAGTTTGCCATGCTGTGGCAAAATGTTTTTGGCATTTATATATATGAGGAATTCTGAAAGATAAAACAATAATATTTGATTATTTATGCGTTTAAGTGAGATGTGAGTAAGATTTTAATGGAATCTCAATCTAAGAAAATAGTTTTTCCTAGGCGCACATAATATTTTCCCCAGATGTTACTTTTTTTCTATCTATTTAAGTATCTTAATAATTCACTTCATGCCTATATTTTTAAACTCTAGACGGATGGTTATGAAGACAGACTTGCAAGCTATTGCTAGTGAAGCCGATATTCAATGTTAACGTTATATTCAAAATAAATCTAAGTTCCGAATCTATCTATCTATCTATCTATCTATCTATCTATCTATCTATCTATCTAGCAGTATAGCCCGGCGTTGCTCGGGTGTAATGAAAGCTTTAAAACTAATCCATGGTCCTGGAGCTCAGACTCTTTGGACGTTGGCACGAAAGACTAAAAAGCAATAGTTGTTTCCAGTTAAAGCGAAACCGTAGACTGAAAGAAACATGAATGAATGTAAGTCAAATTTTGATTTCCTGGTATCGATATCCAAATAAGTTTTTTCGTCGTAAACTGAATTTCGAAAGCTAAATAAGTCTTCTGATTAAATGGCATCATGGCTGAGACTAAGAACTACAATTATACCTACTTAGAGCCAAACCCGAAGCAAAAACTAAAATAAAAGGGCTGAAAAAATACAGACATACAGGCATATAAACAGACACACACACAAACATATTGCCTTTTATATATATATTTTCGATTTTCTGCACTATTGTAAAAACTACAACCTTGAAACTTCTGAATATCGTTTCTTATGTCTTTATCTATGAGTGTATGAAATTTGATTAAAATCGGACCACTCCTTCTATAACCCGATTTTTTCGATTATCGATTTTCGATATTTATCGGGGCTACCTCGATACAAAACCTAGCTAAGAACACTCGCAGACGCTTATAGTACAACTGTGTAAATTTTCAAGAAAATCGGTTCAGCCGTTTCTGAGTCTATCGGTAACGGACACACACACACACACACACACACACACACACACACAAATTTCCATTTATAAATAAGTTTAGATTTCTATCTATCTATCTATCTATCTATCTATCTATCTATCTATCTATCTATCTATCTATTAGCGCTTGGGACGATAAAAATATGGAAAATCTTCCTTGTCGGCTGTATTCAATGAAAGAAAGGTTGCTGTCCAAGTATACATACATCCGTATATATTTAAGCATATATTGTTAAATATAACAGGTAATGAATGTCTATTATGTTTAATCATGAGTCGTTCTAAACATTGCATTTTAGCTTTAATTTTTGGTGAAAATAAAGACAAAAGTTGTCTAACATTTGGATATATTTTTATTACGCTTGTCCTTTAGGATCACATGAGCCATTTTCAGACTAGTTATATGGACGTTTATGCAAAGATATTCACCATCAAGATGATATACTGTTATGTTAGAATTGAAGATTGCTGTGCGATGATAACGGTCATGAAATAGCAGACGCATGTCTTAAATTCTTGATGTGGTTCTATGACATTATACCACGTGAAAGACCGAAATAGTAACAACGAAACCATATGCAATGTATTATGACTAATTTGAAATCTAATTTTGTTGAGTGTGGGTTGCTTTGTTTTAATGTAGATTGTTTTAATGTGCGTGGTTGTAGTAAAAGAAATATATGTAGTGGGTTTATTACTAGTGTGAGAAATACGATCTCTGAGAGGGTAGGTAAATTGATGCACAACATTGTTTTTTTTGTAGAGGATTTAATTGTGTGGTTGTAAGGTTATTAGAGACTATGAGGTCAATTGTTTTATATATTTTATAATATATGACGAACTTAATTTAGTATAAGTTAATAGTGTTATGTTTATTTTGACGTACCCTATTATTATTGATATAAATTTTGTTAGAAGTATTATTAAGTTTCTTGAGATACATTTTAATTTGTTGATCAATGACAGAATTAGGAAATCCAACATTAACAAGTGTTTTTTAATGTTATGTACTTTTTTACAGAATATGCTTTTGGAAAAAGATATCATTTGTGCGCGCTGGATTAATTTTTTTGAAGCAACTCAAATGTGGTTCTTCAGAAGGATGCTGCGAATGTCATGGATCGAGCATGTGAGCAATAATGAGATTTCAAAAAGGATGGAAACGAAAAGAAAATTAATACTGAGCATCAGGAAGTGACAGCTGAAGTTCTTGTGACATGTAATGAGGAAGGAAGGCTTAGAGAATCTAATATTCACAGGTCAGATAGAGGGGAGAAAAAGAGACAGTGGAAAGCAGAAGATAACATTTTTTTAAAAATCATATCACCCCAAGCAAGGCGATAACGCCACTGATGCGCAGGGGGCTACGTAAGGGTAAAAAGAATGGAAAAGAGAATGCCGGAAACCACATCCTAAACAGGGAACAAGGGATGAGCCTCTTCACCTGTTCAATAGACGTGGGTGGAGTTTTTGAAGGGCCTGAGCAGATGGATGGCAGAGCGGGGTTCGGGTGGGGTAACAGAGGAAAGTGTGCTAAGAGCCACCAGGGATAGGGAGATGTGGAAAGCCATGATCGCCTACGCCCTGAAGGGGCATGTCGCATAGAAGAAGAAGAAGAAGAAGAAGAAGAATGTATATCGTTGGGGGCATTCACTATTATAATTAAGAAGACACAGGTCAATGCTAGTGAGTTTCCTATATAGGAAAGTCGTAAATTTATGTGCGCTGGAATAAAATATACATCAAGGAATGGAATTTTATTAATATTAAGTTCTAATGTAAATTTCAGGATAGAGTGACTTTAATTTGATCAATATTTTTAGCTAAAAAGAAAATGTCTTCCATGTATCTTACATATATAGGGGTTTATTAGTGTAATTAAGTATATTATTTTCTAAATGTGCCATATAATAATTAGAAAAAGGCCACCTAAAAAAATCCCATTGCAATACCATCTATTTCAGCATAAATATTACCTAGACGACCATAAACGGTACATGCTAATAATTTTCTTTTAAATAGTGGGTTTAATATTGATGTGTGGGAGGGAAGTATAATTGTATACATCACAGATAAGGATATCAATCATACTTTATATATAAACAGTGCGAAGCCAATATTATCATAATGACGAACATTTTCATGCCTTAAGCGATCACCAGATAGTCTGACGATCTTTGATGGAATGAAACTATCATCATGCAGTGTTGATTCTTATGTTCATACATTTTATATCTTCAAATATTTTTTCTCTGATATTGATTATTTTTCTTGAGTACTTGGGAGAATAAAAGAAGATAAAAACAAAAAACTACGGCACCTTTCTTAATGAATATAATATCAGCATTAAGAAGTCGATCAGAGAATTCGAGAGGATCAAAATAAATAGACATATGTCCAAATTATTCAACCAAACATGCTCTAATATATATATATATATATATATATATATATATATATATATATATATAAAATAAATTTTCAATATTCAAAATTGTTGAATGAACATTTCAAAATTTTCCATTTCTTCAATTACAAATCTATCTAAAAGTTAAAATCTAAAAATAGATGTGATTTGCTTCCGAAATTTTTTGTGACGTTAATTTCTCAAATCTTAACCGTCATTTTTTATTTATTTTTTATTTGTCTTTTTTATTTTTATTCTCTTTTTTATTCTTATTTTTACTTCCATTTTGAAATATGTACCGTTGCCGAGGAGATGTGAAATCTCTCTTAGGGATTTCATGTTGAAATGTTCATTCAACAATTTTGAATATTGAAAATTTATTTTATTTTATATTATCTCTGTAATTTTAATTACATTGAGCTCTCCTCCTGTATCATTATTTTTAAATATTAAAATTTAATATTAATTAGGATTTACCTTCTTACA
Source organism: Ascarosepion bandense (assembly GCA_037127315.1). Taxonomy (NCBI): domain Eukaryota; kingdom Metazoa; phylum Mollusca; class Cephalopoda; order Sepiida; family Sepiidae; genus Ascarosepion; species Ascarosepion bandense. Next base: position 2,304,537 of record JBBBDQ010000904.1, read on the forward strand.
TTTCTGTTTGGATTAAAGTATTTTAATAATAATAATAATAATAATAATAATAATAATAATATATATATATATATATATATATATATATATATATATATATACTCATTACGAACGTTGTTCTTGTATATAAAATGTATATATCATTTTCTCATATATATATATATATATATATATGAGAAAATGATATATACATTTTTATATACAAGAACAACGTTCGTAATGACTATATATATATATATATATATATATATATATATATGAGAAAATGATATATACATTTTCCATTTGTATATAAAAATGTATATATCATTTTCTCTCTCAGACACACACACACACACATATATATATATGAGAAAATGATATATACATTTATATATATATATGTGAGAAAATGATATATACATTTTCCATTTGTATATAAAAATGTATATATTATTTTCTCATATATATATATATATATTTATATATATATGAAAAATGATATATACATTTTTATATACAAGAACAATGTTCGTAATGACTATATATATATATATATATATATATATGTGTGTGTGTGTGTGTGTGTATGAGAAAATGATATATACATTTTTATATACAAGAACAATGTTTGTAAATGACGACAAAGGGGATACATTTTGTGTGACGAATTTCGTACTTTATGCCTTCATCGGACTAAAGTGGCATTTAATTTACTTCAGAAAAAAAAAAAATAATTACGAGTTAATACTTGGAGCATGAATTTACTCTATCACCTGTAATAAATACTACAAGTAACACAGTAGAAACCTCGAGGAATTCAAATAATATAATAATTATAAAAGAACACAAAAGGGATCTTTTGCAAAACAACACACACAATTATTCGTGTTTTAGTTGCTCATTGTGATGAGATTGAACATAATTTCAAATCAATAAATATAGAATTTATCAATAAATAAGGAATACAAGTTAATAAGATGTATTAAATAGGTACACATGTTTCCGTAGACATTCCTATTTTGTAAACTGGATTAGTATCTCTGGGCTTAGAGATCGAAAAGAATAATCGAGAAAATAATTGAATAACGTTAAATTTTTAAAATAAATTAATATAGGAATAATTCAACAAACAAAAACTAATAGTCAAATTAAAAATAATTAAATATAAATTCAACAGCAACAAACTTTATTCACTTTCATTTATTAGATAATAAATGACATCATTAAGCATCCAGATAGCTTTAAGAATATTTTAGAGAGTTCTCAAATTTAAAACCTGAAAACGTAATGATATTTTTTCTCCATTTCTGTATATAAAAGAACTGTATGGCATGGTAGCCTCAGAGGATTCAACACAGAAGAAAGACTCATACAAGTCATCCAGGTCCTTTATAAACATGATACCAGTGAAGTTCTCTTAAGATACCAACTGGGAAATTTCTTCCTGAGGACTATTGGCGCTTCCTCCAACACACTTCATCCTGTTTCTGGAGATAATTATGCAAAAAATGAAAAAAAAAAAAAAAAAAAAGCAGCCACTATCTCTGTCAGTAGTAGACCTGTCTGTAACCTGCGTTATGGCAGAGGGCTACATTGAATTGCAAGATCTGACCAAAACCTCGTTGAAAGAAGCGCCACATATAGAATGGAATGTTGAGTAATGGTGAGCATTAAACTCACTACTCAGTCGTAAGTGATCTAGCGAGACAAGCTTGCTAACCATTACTCTACATTAAAATAGCGATTTACTAAGGGGACCTTACATGTGGCAGAAGGTCGAGAAAGTATGGAGCCCTGTGACTAAACTCATTACTCAGTCGTAATTGATCTGAAGGAGACAAGCTTGCTAACCACATTTCTGCAGACAAGAAGTATTTCATTAGTACCTACATGGGTAGAAGGTCGAAAGTATGGAGCTCTGTGAGGATCAACCTCATTACTCAGTCGTAATTGATCTAACGACACAAGTCATATAACTACTCTACATTAAAATAGCGATTTACTAAGGGACCTTACATGTGGTAAAGGTCGAAAGTATGGAGCTCAGATCAAACCTTATTACTCAGTCGTAATTGATCTAGCGAGAGCTTGCTAACCATTACTCTACATTAAAATAAAGGATTTACTAAGGGACCTTACATGTGGTAGTCGAGTGAGCCCTGTGTGGGGATCAAAATCATTACCTGGTCGTAATTGATCTGATGAGACAAGCTGTTAACCATTACTCACACAAAATGTAAAGGATTTACTAAGAGTACCTTACATGTGGCCGAGTATGGAGCTCTGTGTGAGGATCAAACTCATTACTCAGTCGTAATTGATCTAACGGACACAAGTATTTGCTAACCATTACTCTACATTAAAATACAAAGGACATTTACTAAGGGACCCTCCATAGGTGGGAAGCAGCCAGTGCGTGGCCTCTGTGTGATCAAATCACATCGTCGTAATTGATCTAACGACACAAGTGCCATAACTCATTACTTCCATTGAAGAAGATTTACCATGACCCTACATGGTAGGAAGGCCGAGCATGGAGCTCAGTGAGGATCAACCTACACATCAATGTAATTTCACTCCAATGAGACACAAGCTTGCTAACCATAGCTACTCAAGACACAAATAAAGGATTTACTATGACCTTACATGGCTGAAAGAGCCTGTGTGAGGATCAAATCATACTCAGTCGTAATTGATCTGAACACAAGCTTGTTAACCATTGCATACATTAAAATAGCGATTTACTAAGGGGACCTTACATGTGGTAGAAGGCCGAAAGTATGGAGCTCTGTGTGATCAACCGTCATCAGTCGTAATTGATCTAACGACACAAGCTTCATAACCATTACTCTGCAGCATTAAAAAGGGATTTACTAAGGAGACCTTACATGTGTAGAAGGTCAGCATGGAGCTCTGAGGATCAAACCCTGGCCATCAGTCGTAATTGATCTGTACTGACATGCTTTCTGTTAACCATTACTCTACATTTTAAGAAGATAAGAGCCTATCAAGGGACCTTACATGTGGTAGAAGGTTTATAAGTGGTGAGCTCTGTGTGAGGATCAACCTAATATCAGTCGTGTAATTGATCTAACACACAAGCTATAACCATTACTTGGCATTAAAATAAATATCACATTGGGGACCTTAAGTGGGTGGAAGGTCGAGTATGAGGCCTCTGTGTGAGGATCAAACTCACAATGTAATTGATCTAACGCACACAAGCTTGCTAACCATTACCAAGTATTAAAAATAGCGATTTTCAGATTAAGGGAATCTTTTACATGTGGTAGAAGGTCGAGTATGGAGCTCTGTGAGGATCAACTACTTTGCAGTCGTAAGTGATCTAACGACACAAGCTTGCTAACCATTACTCTACATTAAAATAGCGATTTACTAAGGGGACCTTACATGTGGTAGAAGGTCGAAAGTATGGAGCTCTGTGTGAGGATCAAACTCATTACTCAGTCGTAATTGATCTAACGACACAAGCTTGCTAACCATTACTCTACATTAAAATAGCGATTTACTAAGGGGACCTTACATGTGGTAGAAGGTCGAAAGTATGGAGCTCTGTGTGAGGATCAAACTCATTACTCAGTCGTAATTGATCTAATGACACAAGCTTGCTAACCATTACTCTACATTAAAATAGCGATTTACTAAGGGGACCTTACATGTGGTAGAAGGCCGAAAGTATGGAGCTCTGTGTGAGGATCAAACTCATTACTCAGTCGTAATTGATCTAACGACACAAGCTTGCTAACCATTACTCTACATTAAAATAGCGATTTACTAAGGGGACCTTACATTTGGTAGAAGGTCGAAAGTATGGAGCTCTGTGTGAGGATCAAACTCATTACTCAGTCGTAATTGATCTAACGACACAAGCTTGCTAACCATTACTCTACATTAAAATAGCGATTTACTAAGGGGACCTTACATGTGGTAGAAGGTCGAAAGTATGGAGCTCTGTGTGAGGATCAAACTCATTACTCAGTCGTAATTGATCTAACGACACAAGCTTGCTAACCATTACTCTACATTAAAATAGCGATTTACTAAGGGGACCTTACATGTGGTAGAAGGTCGAAAGTATGGAGCTCTGTGTGAGGATCAAACTCATTACTCAGTCGTAATTGATCTAACGACACAAGCTTGCCAACCATTACTCTACATTAAAATAGCGATTTACTAAGGGGACCTTACATGTGGTAGAAGGTCGAAAGTATGGAGCTCTGTGTGAGGATCAAACTCACTACTCAGTATTAACTGATCTAGCGAGACAAGCCTGTTAACCATTGCACCACGTCGAAGTGCCCAAGAGTTTTTTGGGATGCAGTACGAAATGTTTAACTGTTCTTGACCAAAACCCTTACATCTGTGTTTTTACACGAAAAAAAATTTAGTTTAGGAAGAAATTATTTCTTGTATCTTTGACAAAATTTTGAAATGATTCTGATTTTTGGTCTTTCCCAGACATACACCACTTTGCAGATGGATCGTTTTCCTCTATCATAACCAAGAATTCAGTCGGATCAAAACTTGAATGCAGTTTCTAAAGAGTTTGTAATGTCATCGGTTCTGACATGGCATCTCGAATTCAGTCACTTTCTCGGCGCCTCTACGTGACTTCACTCTGTCTGTAAATAAGTAAATATTTTCAAATCAATTGTTCCGATGACCTCTCACCACTGGTATCGAGGCTGCATGAATTTAAGCGTACTACTACTTTACTGTCAGCTATGTCACATCGTTTTACTGTTAAACTAGCTAAAAGTAACCTCAAATAGAATTGTATTGTTTTCCTTTTCTTTTGACTAAATTCTTCTCATTCTCTTTAACTCCGAGCAAACCCTCTTGCAACTTAGTCGCCTTATTGTCTTGCTTGGAGTGAAATGATAAAAAATAATGAAAGAAGAAAGATCCTATTGTTTTGTCATATACTACAGTGAGATAAACATAGCAGATGTACAACTTTCCATTTAATAGGTACACTTGCATGAAGTTCTTTGATGACGTATATGCGATCACGTCATCCCTTACCAGAATGAAGGCGAAACTGTGTCGTTAGAAGCTGAGTTTCATAAAATGGTGAGAATCTGGTTAATATAATCTCCATTATTACTTTCATCATAATGGATCCATTTGCGATAACTGTACGTATAAGTATCTTCAGGACTACCTTTTTGTTTTCAAAGTGTATTTATGTATGGCAGACCCCACAGACGTAAGGTATGCTTTTGAAGCTAAACTTCCCCTCAGGAAATTGATAAATTTGATCCGGTACAGAATTGTGTGAGGCTTTTTCAAAAAAACTGTTTATTTTTATTGCTTTCTCGACATCATCGTCTCTAGCTTTGTTGTTATTTAACTTTGAAGTACGTATTCTATTTCTTCTCTGGCTTACGGTCATATCACGTGGAAACACCTTGTCTCCTACGATCCCCAAAGTTATGAAACCTCGAGCCGGTTAGGACTTACATGTGTGACCGCTTGGAAATACCAGGCACAGTAAGCTTATATATGCGGGTGAACCCGACTGGAATTGAAACTCTGCTCGCCAATTTACAATTCTGTGCTGCTATCTGTTGCAATATATAACAGATCAGAATTGTAAATCGGAAAACCGTGTTCCAATTCCAGTCGGGTTCATTATATTCATTTACATGCAAATAACTTTTGAAAAGTTATGAATCTTCTTCTTATTCCTCAGCTCCTGACTTGTATCAGTAAATCATTATTATCTGAAAAAAATATTTTTACAATCTAGAAATATTTCTGGATTTAAATAACGTGCAAAGGTTGATAAGGCAAAAAAAAAAATCTCTCAAGTCAAGAGCTATTTCCTCTGTCATCCTCAGCTTGGTGTGGTCAGATTTGAATTTTAATTGAAACTGTTTTTGGGATCGTGTCATTTCTTCTTTTTAGGCTTTGATTGTATTATTATTATTATTATTATTATTATTGGTTTTTACTTTTCTCCACTTTTCAGCACATAATCTATGCTGTTTAGCTTCATTGATTTGCTTTCCAATTAAAAAAACATTGTTTGTCAGAATATTAGCAGTTTTAATTTCTTTCTTATCTGTTTAGTGTTATCCATCAATTTCTTTTTGCACATAGTCTTTTGAATTTGGTATAATTATATATATTAGGGGTGGTTAGAATATTCGATTTACGACCCTGCAACCCAGTTGCAAATCTCACTCGGGTCGATTTGTCAAGGTGATGTTATCGGTTTGGAGAGGAGGTCCAAACTTGTGGTAACTTAGGGAAGTGATTGAAAACCGTACTCCGAGCTGACCCTTGTGGGTGAAATCAAGTTGACAGAATTGTTCAGAAATCACCGATAGTTGTGTTAACACGAAGTCACAAATGGACTGTGCTAACTAGAATTGTAATGATGACAGGTTATGTGCTTTCTCACAGAAACTGTAATAATGTACGCTCAGTATAGTTAAAGAACAGTTGGGCTCCGAGGGTGTTGAAAACATATAAATGTATCTAACCGTGTGTCTGCAATAGGTATTGGCTAGCTACCCTAGCAAATAGTTGTGTTTGTAAAAAAACAAAACAAAAAACGAGTAGCCGATCATCACACACACACACACACACACACACACACACACACACACACACACACACAGGAGACTCAAATTTGAATCATGCCAATCTGTGTTGAATTGGGGTAAGTAAGGCTCGTAAAATATAATCCTTCCAAAACGAAGCTACTTTCCATTAACCACCAAAAAGAAACTTTCCCGCCTTCTATTAGTATGGATGAAGCTAGTCTCCCTAAAAGCAATACACTGCGCCTCCTCACTCTCACTCTCTCAACTGGCCTTAAGTGGAACGACTACATTGAATCAATAGCTACATCTACTGCTAAGAAGGTTGGTTCACTATGTCGCGCCAGAGAGTTCTCGTCAGAATCCATCTTGCACAATTATAAATCTACCATTTGTCTATGCATTAAGTACTATTGCCATATCGGGTGCTCTTGCTGTTCATCACAGAGTTCTCGACAAAATCCAAAGGAGGATCTACAACGTAGTCAATCCAGATTTAGCAATTTGACAAGTCACGTCCACACTGTCAGGATATGGCTGCTCTCTGTCTTTTCTACAAATATTTTCACAGCTTCTGCTCTGACGAGCTTCCTTCCCTGGTGTCCCAACCACATGAATGTATACGTGGTACTAGATTGGCTTATAGGTCCCACCCTGTTATCGTCAAAACAGTGGAATATAACCGCCACTTCTACTTTTTCAGGTTATTTTCTCGCTTTTTTGCCTGTGGAATTCCCTTCCGTATACTTGCTTCTCTGACAGATACAATCTCCAGAAGTTTAAATGCAACGTCATTTGCCATCTTCTATTTTCTTGGTTCCCATATTCCTCTTATCCTTTCTTCGACCTCCACTTTACCTTGAGGATGTGCGTTGTGGTGCAGTGGATATCGGCTCGGAAAGAGAAATTGGTGAGCCGAGTTCGAATTCTAGTTGAATACTCTGCATTTACTTAAGCACTGGTACCCTGGGAAAGGTATTAATCCGTCCCTTCCCTCCAGTTATGGGTTAAATAACAAGGGTAGGACTTAGGGACCCTGCTCTTAAAAACAAAATCCCAATGAATCTTGATACTCGAAAAGAAAAATGTTATAAAAATAAAATAACCTTAAGTGATCCCATAAGGATTGATATGTCGTTAAACCTCGAAACAAACAAACAAAAAACTTTACCTTGATTTTTTTGTCTCTTTTTTTCTCTACTGTAAGCCCCTGGGGGTGAAATGATTATGTAAAAGAAATATGTTAACATAATTTGGACTAAAAAGCACAAGAGGACATAAATATAATGCATATAATGAAATGAAATTGTTTTAAGAAGCTTGTATATTTGTTGCCCGTGATGTCATTGGTTCTCGGTAGATGAGATAAAGAATCAGAAGATCTTCTCTTTCTTGCAGTATTTGAAAGCAACAGCACACCTGGGGAAGAAAGAAAAAGAAACACGTGTTTTGTTTTCCGTTTTTATCAGGAATTCACCCACAATAAAATGTTTTTATCTCTTACAGGGAAACTAAAAATCTATACACATTCGTACATGATTTAAAATAGATAAAAACAATAAACAAAGGTCAGTGGTTAAGAACATGCGTATCTATACAGTAAAAAAATAAAAAAAGAAGAGAAAGAAAATAATTCTTTCCCGTTATTCTCGTGATTGGCTTGCAGAAGTTGCATATTATTCTGCCGTGTTTTTGTGCTGTATGTACGAAGCAAACAGTATGAGTCGAAACAAGATTAATGGAGATCGCGTCGTAATCACAAAAGGTAGTAGGTCGGGACTGTATACGTATATGTTTGTTCATGTGTATATAGATTTATACATAGATGGATATATTGTGTAAATCTATAGTTATATGTTTATGTACGTCTGCAATCCACTTGTGTTGACAACTCTTTATCGTTGACATGTCTAGCAACACACAGCAGACAATTGTCGCAGAAATGAGACATCTTAATCTTAGGTGATCTTGCTAATTAACCATATTGTATTTCATTTGTATATTTAAAATATTCCTAGATACTTTTCTGTATATTGTATTCTTGGGTGATCACCGTAAACAAATCTCCAAATTCTGGAGCTTAACACAACACAGATGGTTTAATTGTCGAAAATCATTTTCAATTAATTATTTTCCGTGACCACACATACTTTTTCCAGATAGCGTCGTGTAAGTAAACGTTCAAATTCTAGTCTCTCAAGATCCAAGAAATTCATATGACATAATAATCGTCTTTTTCTTGTCAGCGGGAAGTACATAAGATTGGGAATCTTGGTTTTGCCAAATTTTAGAGAGTCATGTTTAGTGAAGTGTGGGTTCGATTTTCCTTGGAACTGTTCTTAATTTCGTTTTATCATTTTGAACATAAATTTTGAGATCTTTCGTATTTAATTTTCTTTTCGGCCATTCAACCTACTCCCCTGAGAAGTTGTATAATTATTATCGAAATGCACCCTTGTGCAAATTAATTGAAACAACTGCTTTAATTTCCTTTCTTTCAGCATACGGTCAGTGTTAGACCCACTGAAGTTACAGGGTGTAATCGATTTTTATTTTTTCCTCAGATTAGGTCATTTGCAGTGGTGTGCAGTACTATGAATCTATTTTCGGGTTGCATAATTAAATTTGGCTAGGAAAAATATTGTCATCCGTGATTGCATAAGATTTGTATCACGCCCAGCAACTATTGTCTCAACTATCAATTGTCTTACAGCTATTGTCTGCAATGGAAATTACTCCAAGGAAGCGTACACAGATTTTATCACTGCACGAACACACTGGCAAACCTTACAGAAATATCGCGGATATTGTTGGTGTCAGCTGTGTCATCAAAGTGAAAAAACAAACAATAAAAAAAAATGCGGTCGGAGGAGAAAAACAACGCAAAGAGACGACGTATACGTGATCAAAGAAAGTGTGAAAGATCCTAGGAAGACATAGTTCATTTTGCTTCAACTAATTTGCACAAGGGTATAGTAATCTCTCTAAATCATCCTGTAATTTAATTTATTTAAAGGTTTAAACATGAACAGTACCCTGTTATACGACTGCAAGTATGAGTCTGCGTGCAGATTGATGCATACGAATTTTCCTCACACGCAATGATAAAATGCTGCTCAATGTGTAATTAATCCGATAAATCTTATGAGATTTACACATTATTTTAATATTTCATGTATTTAGTCGGCATTATTTTATTTGAAATGTTCAATTCGTCTTCCTTTATGTGCTGTATCTCTTCAGGACGTTGGCCATTATGGCTCTTCACATTTTCCTGTCCATTGTAGCCCTTAATAAATTTTAAATTAAAAAAAACTGCCCTAAACCCTGTTCTACCATCCATTTGCTCGCTTTCATTTATTAGCCAATAAAATCACTACAACTTTTAATGTAATGGATTCGTATGCTCCTTATTTAAAGACCGGAAATATTCCATCTGTATGGAAAGAGCCGCTAAGTGATAAGTCGTACCTGACCGCAATTTCAAGCATATACGCGTGTAATGAAGCTGTGCTAACCAGACCTAGATGACTTTAATGTCACATCTTTTTTTTATAATCATTTCACTGATGCGCAGGCGTTACAGTGTTAAATATTCGTTGCTATGATGTTTTTGGCAGTGTAGATTTTTGGACGTGATGTGTATTTGCGCTGGGTAACGCAGATGTTTTCAGATCTAAAAAATGTGTATTGTTTGAAAATGTCAAACGGTGCAAAAAAGAATACGTTTGGATGTGGGATTTTTTTTTTTTGCCGGGGTTAGAAAAGGTTATGCCCCAGATTCAGAATTGCACCGGAAGACAGATGTCAGTAGAGTGGAAGTGACGTCTAGCTGACAGTTGTGAAGTAAAATTTTAATTTGATTTTGAAGAATCTGATTTCAGGGGTCGAGGAGAACGGGTGTTTTAAA
>JBBBDQ010000904.1:2320000-2465000 GCA_037127315.1 Ascarosepion bandense
GATTCCTGATAAATTTTGATCGTATGATTGTTTTATATTGTGTAAAAAACGACAAAACATATGACGTTAGCTAACTGTAAAAATATTTGATTTCACGCTGTTATAACAACTTAGATGTGCGTTAAGCTAGTTAATGATGCCAGTAAAGAAAAAAATTAATGACGTAAAATCCCGCGGGAAATTTTATTTAGCATGCAAAATGGTGTAATTGCTCCAAAATAAAACACGGAGGGAAAATGAAAATGTCATGTTTTCTTTAAATGTTTCAGAATGGATAATTTTATTAAATGTATTTCTGTTCGAGGATAGAATATCTATTGCTGTGTGTGTGTCAATGACGCTTGAAATAAAAATTTTGATGGTTGATTTTTATGGCAAATAATTTTACTGATCCACATATTTAGAAAATGACTCGTGGAAAAAAGGGGAAAAACTGGCTTTATTAAAAGAATGTAAAGACAAAAAAAAAAAAATACAGCGCTGATAACTGGTAATGGCTACTCTCTGCTCATCAGTAAACAATTATAAGAAAAAGCTTTTTGATAAAATTTATGCTTTAAGGATAAATTTATTTATTTAGATAATTTTTATGTCAATAATTTTAGTATTCTATTAGAATTACAATTTTATGCTGAAAATTTGCAAATAAATGTTTTTGAAACATAGAATGTCATCTCTTTTTATATGTAAACATTGAACATATTTTACATGAGTTTATATGCAAACATTAGTCATGATTATATTTGGCTCTATAGATAAGATTTGGTAGTGTGTATACTTAGGTCTGTAAGTAAACATTGCTCAAATTGTTAAGTCTGCATGTATGCATCTCGAAGGGGCTTCTTTCTGGAAGAGTTTGCTACTCTTCAAAGTATGTAATCAACGTATTCTATTCCCGACTTATTGACTACTTGCTAGATATTGCGACATATCAACACTTGCTTGGTTATTTAAATTCAAAATACGTTTCTTTATTGTTATACTTGTGTCTTTCGATAAACATTGCTTGGGCATCTAATTGAGTCTATAGTGGGTTATCCGTTATAGTGAAGTGTATTTGTGTGTTGGAACAGATTAACCGAATTTGGCCTTGTTAGTAGATAGCCCACTATAAGGGGGTATAAAACAAGAAAATCAAATTGTGTATTGAAACAACATATATATATATATATATATATATATATATATATATATATATATATATATATATAACAAGTTTTTTTTTACAAATAAAAGTAATGTCTTTCGGTTGGTACAAAGGTCGTTAAAATGTTCAAAGCAGTAAATGCCGAAAAGAGTTTGTGCGTATGTATTTGTGAGCGTTTGATTGTTAGTAGTGTCTTTGATGTCTCGGATCAGTCCATCGGGTAAGTGCCTCAGTTAACAGTGAAGAAGAAGATGAGAGAGAAAGGAGAAGCAAGCATAATGCGATCGCCTGACGTGGTCAAGAGACGTATTAATTTTGCTCGTATTTTCTAAACTGGCGATGCTTCCTGTGTCGGCCTTTTATTTCGTCCTTGGGGTTCCAAACAAGTCATTTGGGAATTCACACCCGGATTTAATTCTGGGCTTATCATTGGACGATAAACAAAATTCATGTCGGCTCGTGAAAAGGGTCCGTAGAAGGAATTTGATATTTATCTATTTTTGGTTTTCCACCGGAACATCTGCATGGAGCCTAGATGCGCAAAGACCAGTTTTGGTCATTTGCTATCCGGACCTCTGAGGGCAAACATCCGGTCCCTGGTATCACCACAAGTCTATATGTAAACGAATCTATAAATAAACATTGATCATGCTTATTACTTGAGTCTATAGATAAATTGTTCGGATTTATACCCGAATCTTTAGGTAAATTCTGGTCAGTATTATACGAGAGTCTGCCAACAGACTCCATCTAGAATGTGGCTACTTTTTCCAGGAATTACCCCACTGGAACGGATTCAGTCAATGTAATCTTGGTCCCACTAACAAGTCAATGTTTAATTAAGAGCAAATAAGTCCGGAAAAAACAGGATGAAAGAAAATGATATAAAAATATATCAAACAATAAATATCAAATATTGAATCAGAATACAATAAAATTTGAAACAGGAATCGCAAATTGAGGAATATTAAAATGCTCATGATAGATAAGAGGGTCAGTAGTTTCAAAAGAATCAAAAACATGAAAAACAAAAAACAAAAACAAAAACAAAAAAAACTTTAAATATCGTCGAGCTCTTCTTTGTGACTGACTAAGTTCCAATAAAACTGTTTATACAAACATGAGCAAAACAGTTATCGTTTAGCTTCGAACATCCTGATTAACAATCAACTAGTTCATATTTCTGCCAAGCATTTGCACATATGCTAGTTTATAAGCATTGTTCATGTGTACTTTACAGTCTCATTATCGGGTATATATATATATATATATATATATATATATATTGCTACGTGTTAGAAGTGGTAACAAAAGAAAGGAAAATGATTTACCAAAACACAGAGCTAAATCACAAACAAATATTTAATTTACTAAAAAATACAAAATAAAATATATACAAAATATACAATTGTGGCATTCAAAACAAAAACATAGAATTTACTGGCGAAGTGCTACGTAGGAGAAGTAAGGGTGAGTATTGTATGTGCTATTACTGGAAATTCTCAAATATGTGTATATATATATATTAATTTTTAGTTTGGTCAATGAAAATATTCAAAAATTCTATTTACCTCTCTTTGGGTTTTTGTTGGTCGGCAACTTTTCATAGAGATTCTTTCGGTTGAATATAATAATCCACGAATCAAAGACGGAGTTGATAATGCCAGAAATTTCCTTTTTCAACTGTCTACTCGCTTAAAAAAAACTAACTTTTATAGGGACTATCACCTAATTAGCATATTTCTCGAACCATCTAGATTTTTATGGAATATACTGAAATGAATCTTCCAAACGTTCTATTTCTAATTTCTCTATTTTAGAACTACTTCATGAATAAAAACGATTTTGTATTAACGAGTACGACTCAGTAGAATTCCTTACTATAAATTTTTACCTTTTTGTTGACATTATTGAACAGGTTAAGAGGCTCACTTTGTTTTTTTATTTTCAATTGGAGTAGATAGATCTATCTATCGCCCGGTTCACACTCCACCCACTTCTATTGAACAGGTTAAGAGGCTCATCCCTTGGTCCCTGTTTAGGATGTGGTTTCCGGCTTTCTCTTTTCCAATCTTCTCACTTTGTTTTTGTTTTTTTCTCAGTTGGAGCAGATGGATGTATCTATCGCCCGGTTCATACTCCACCCTCGTCTATTGAACAGGTTAAGAGGCTCATCCCTTGTTCCCTGTTTAGGATGTTGTTTCCGGCTTTATCTTTTCCAATCTTTTTACTATTACGTAGCCCCCTGCACATCAGTGGCGTTACCGCCTTGCTCGGGGTGATACGATTAAAAAAAGAAAAGAAATGCATCTTCGTAACAATATATATATATATATATATATATATATATATGTGTGTGTGTGTGTGTGTGTGTGTGTGTGTGTGTGTGTGGACATGTATGTATATATGTATGATTTATAACATTGATAGGTACCAATAGCCACTTTCTACACTTCATACTTACCGATAGATATGATAAGTAAAAAGTTTTCGATAAAATTTGTACATTATATATTTCTTTTGATATTTTTTATTTCAAATATTATAGTATGCAATACGACTGAAATTTTTATGCTCGAAACTCGCGCATAAATATTTTTGCAACATAGAATGATGCCTCTTCGCAGTTAATAAAGCCAAAATAATATAGACTCACAATTAAACAGATGACTTATTTTTATATGCGATATCCGCATCACTTTGTTTTCATTTATCGTGTTATGACGACATGGATTATTCATTGCTTACTTAGGTTTGTGCTGCTGAATTTTACGACAATTCTTGGGCTGCTTAATGTCGAAATCTACTATGTTTGAGTCTATACTTGGTCAGGTCTATACGTGAATTTACAAGAATCCACTGGATTCGTTTTGGGAGGGTTGTCCACGTATTCTAGGTAGAGATTATTGGTGTAGGTTGGTGGATTTTACGATATGTCAACACTTTTTATGGATCGAGCATGTGAGTAATGATGAGGTCTTAGAAATGATGGAAACGAAAAGGAAATTAATACTGAGCATCAGAAAGAGACAGCTGAAGTTCCTGGGACATGCAATGAGGAAGGAGGGCTTGGAGAATCTGATACTAACAGGCCAGATAGAAAGAAAAAGAGATTGGGGAAAGCAACGGATAACATATTTGAAGGACCTAATCAGGTGGATGACGGAACGAGGATTGCATGGTATAAGAGGAGAAGGCGTGCTATGAGCCATCATGGATAGGGAGACGTGGGAAGCCATGATCGCCTACGTTCTGAAGGAACAGGGCACATAGAAGAAGAAGAAGAAGAAGAAGAAGAAGAAGAAGAAGAATGTCGAAATATGTTTATTTTAATTATCGCATTTAAATTTATAGGTAGACATAGGGCAGGTTCATACTTGAATCTAATGTTGAGGTAAACATTGGCCATGACCAATATTTGATTCTATAAATAGTGGTTGAATTTTTACCTAAATGTATATATAAATATTTAACGTGTTTATATTTAACGTGTTTATATTTAAGTCGACATGTAAACACCAACCAAGTTTATACGTGAATTTGTGAGCTTCCATTCGGAAGTAGTTCCCTTTTTTTGGAATTGTATTCCAATGGAGAATTTTGCGAACATGTAATTTTCGGGAGAAGTAGTACTGAATAATTCTATTTCGAACTATAAACAGTAACCTTAGAATCAAGTACCAGCATATTATGCTGTGTACTCACTGATCTTTTATATCATTAATACAATCAGTAGCAGACGTTATCAAGGTTTGGTGAATTTGAAGAGCTCTTCAGAAATTGATGGCTCTACATAATCTTCAATACTTACCTACTATTTCAATCATAGCCGAAGTAAATGGAATAGTTTAGGAATGATTTTCTTGAAGACGTCGAAAGAAATTGGAAAAATTATCGATAATAAAACTGCAATCTAATATTTCGCTAATTACATTTATGCAATCGAAATTAAGTAAAATCTTATAAGTATTACTTTTCCCGATTTGTTTTTCCATGTTTATACGGGCAATTATTTGTTTATATCAGATCTCTTAAAATACATAAAAATGTCAGCCATTCTCACCATCTCTCTCTTATATATACATAGTTATCCGCAGACAGATCTGTTTCGCTGTATCACAGCTCATCTGATTGCTTTTAGTCAGTATTGAAACCCAACTGAATTGTCGCCAATCAGCGATTCTACCTCTGAGCTATGGGCGATGACAAGCAATGAATTATGGTTAATTTTTTTATGTAATTTTTTATGTTATCTTATGAATTTTTTTCTGAGCATAAATTATATAAAATTATCCAAATGTTTTGTGTTTATATTTTTGTGTTTTATTTATTTATTTCTTTTTATTCATATCACCCCAAGCAAGGCAGCAACGCCACTGATGTGCAGGGGGCTACATAAGAGTGAGAAGAATCAGAAAATAGAAAAACCGGAAACCGCATCCTAAACAGGAAACAAGGGATAAGCCTCTTCACCTGTTCAATAGACGTGGGTAGAGTGTGAACCGGGCGATAGTTTAGTCTATCTACTCCAATATATATATATAAGTATGTGTAAGGGATTAAAAATTTAGCCCTGTTGAGTAAAGAAACCATAACGGTGTCTTCACGAAACTTCGAAGTCAGTATGATTCTGCTTAGTTAAGTGACAAACTTCTCTGCATTAATTCTGTATTATATATATATATATATATATATATATATATATATATATATATATATATATGTTAATAACTGACAACGTTTCGGTGTGTGCTTTGCCATGTTATTTTTCAGTTAAGTTGCATACTGTGTTTCAGACTCGAACTGTGTTTCCTTCATTTAGCAAAGATAAATTTGTACATTATATATTTCTTTTGCCCTATTTTCGTAAAAATTCAGTTGTATACAAGTTCAAATGCCATTGCGATGCGATTTACATGAGACGAACCAATCTGAGGTTGAAATCAAGGGTAGCGCAGCACGTCCCTGCAAATGTACGTTCGGGTAGTCCAAGACGGCTTTTAAGAACCACTGAAGCTGTTCACAACTCATCGTAACATTTACTTGACACTCACGACTGTGCCTCTGGTGTGAGTATGCATGGTTTTCTGTTCTGCACAGCGTCCGCTCGGCCTGTCATTTACGTGTTCTAGAGGCTGTATACTTAAAAATGCACCAGCCCAACCTGTGCAGATTGAAGGAGCACTTCATTTGCTCCTTACGGCTGTTGAAGGGTTTGTGAGTCCCCTTTTTACCATTTTCTTGCTCTTGTGGAACTTTAAGTTTACACCCTCCTCACATTGTAATTAATTTTGGATTAAGATTTTGTTTTTAAGGGAGTTCCACCTTTCCTTCTGCATTTCATATTTATATGTTCCGTCTATCATTTAAAAATTTTGCCAACGAGCACTTTTGATAATGTGTTGACCAAAAGGGTCTTAAGGTCTTAGGTTCATTGTGACGCCAATTCTATTTAAATCCATTTGTTTTTTCAGCGAGTACATAATATTATATAATTGATATAAAATTGTAAAATTGATATCAAACCATATATATATATATATATATATATATATATATATATATATATATATAATTTCATCAATACAAACATTACTTAAGTCTGATGAAGTCCGTTTGAAGGAAGAAATACGTTATTTAGATTTTTAAAAAATGTCATTCAATTGCCCTATATAAAGAGATTTGGATATCATGTTCTCAGTTTAACTTTTAATTGTTTATTATAAATAGAAATTTGGACATCCTATTCTCATTGTCACATTCAAAAAGGTTGAAACAAATTTTAAAATGCTTAAAGTATCGCTCTAATTTACTGATAATATCGTGTATGGTCGCCCGTATTACAAATTCGGAACGTTTATATAAAAATAAACAAAATACAAAATACTTTTAAAATATTGATGTTTGATGATTTTAATTAAGCTTCCCATTTATTATTAGTAAATATAGTTTTCACTTAAAAATGTTATTTAAACGGTTAAATTAATACAGTATTTTAAAAGAGTTAAAACTTCAATAAATATTTCTAAATAAAAATTAGAAAAATTGAAAAGTGATTACTCATAGAAAATTGTTTTTTTCTTAAGAAAATAGTGTGCTTAGTATATCTTATTTATAAAAGCAATTAAAATATTTTCTAATTAACTAATGTCATAATTTTATTGCTTTTTTAAAATTTATGATTCAGAGCAGATTTTCGGTAAATGGTGCTTCTGTTTGACAAAAACAAATTGATGATTAAAATTATTTAAGTAGTTGCGCTTCTAACTAATATGAATATGAAGAGATTAGAATTTTAATTTCTCGAAATTTCATAAAGTTAAGTGGAGGGTAACAGATGTAAAAAAACATTTTACCAAGATTTTTTAAAAAGAAAAAAAATTTAAAATATTTTAATTTTTTGTGAATAAATCCGATTATTTATTAAGTTTCATTATAATCCTAAAATTATTTGATTTTTTGCAAGAATAACCAAACCAACATATTTTAACGGCACCCCTCCTAAAACCCCTATAATAATTTTAGCCCACCCGCTGAAGCAAGAAGAAACAAGATTTTAACGACAATTGTATTAAATTTGTTAATCTTTCTAGGGTTAAGAAATTTAATAGAATAATAAGAAAATATTATCCTATAGATAACATAAACATTTTCAAAATAAACCTTTGTTTATTTTTCATCATGACTTGCTGTTATATATATATATATATATATATATATATATATATATATATATATATACACTACCGACCATAAGTTTGCGACCACCCAAATTTTTTTCACAAAGTTTATAAAAGTTCATTTTTAGCAGAATCAAATTCGCCGAGTTTGTATTTTTTGTTATTCTTATGCAGATGTGAAGTAAAAAAAAAAGTATTCTTTTCAACTTTAAAGTAAACATTTACTCAGTTTGCTACTTGAATCGTCGTATTGAGATCAATTTTTTGCCGAAAATTCAGATTTATTCAGATATTATAATTACGGTATAATTTATTTTTGTAAACCATATTACTGTGGTATAAATGGCAAGGAAGAAACAGATTAGCATTGAAAAAAGAGCCCAAGTTGAAATTCTTTCGAAAGATGGATATTCTGAACGTGTTATCGCTAAAAAATTAAGCCTATCAAAAAATGCGTGCATTATTGCTTTCAACGACTTCGTGAAACTGAGTTAAATATTGACAAAAAAAGATCTGGTAGGGCCAGAGTAACATCTATTGTAGAGGATAGGCACTTGATCATATCTCGCAAGAGGAATAGAAGAAAAACCGCTCCGGAATTAACAATTGAAATGAATTCTACTCGGCAACATTCAGTACCTGTTACTACTGTTAAGAGACAACTTCATTCTGCTGGGCTTAAAGGCTGTGCAGCTATTAAGAAACCACTATTAAAGAAGAAAAATAAGGGATGAAATTGATCGTACAGTTCGAAATGAACTTCCTAAAAATGAACAAAATTTGTTTAAATGCTTGCAGGATGCTTGGTAATCACTTTCACCAACTTATTTTTATAAGTTATTAGAAAGAATGCCAAGGATATGTTCTGCAGTAATAAAGGCTCGTGGTGGTATCTTTGGCGAAAAGAAAATATGAAGTAACTTTAATTAACTTTGAAATTACTCTATGTTAATTTTGGTTTTAATTATTGTACGACTGTGGGCGACAATGAAATATATCTATATTTATTCTTCTAAGACATAAAATTTGTTATTTCTTTTTCTTAGAGAATAAATCTAAGTGGTCCCAAACTTATGGTCGTTAGTATATATATATATATATATATATATATATATATATATATATATATATGCACAAGCATGTATATATAAATTTATATATATGTATACATATATAAACATATATATAAATTTATATATACATATTTATATATATATTTATATATACATATTTATATATATATTTAGATATACATTTGCATATACATGCATACACACACACACACACACACACACACACACACACACACACATATATATATATATATATATATGCATATCTATCTATCTATCTATCTATCTCACTTTCTCTCACTCTCTGTCTCTCTCTCTATATATATATCTATGAATAAAAAAAGACAAGAGGGAGACAGTATTTCGTTTTATCCAGAAGTGCGTTGTAATTCAGTGGATATTGGCTCGGAACGAGAAATACCAGTTGAATTCGTTGCATTCACTTTCGCGCAAATACCACTGGAAAAGTTACTAATTCATCTCTTTCCTTCAGCAATGGGTCAGATTGGGTTCTATAGCCTTGGCTGGTAACCAGACTACCGCAGGAAATAATGGGAGCCTACCGCGGGAAAATCTTCTGCCCAATCAGTCATGTCTCTTTCGAGAAATTATCAGTTAAGCTTTTATCACGTATGGCACTTAACTGATTGACTTTATCAAAGCAAAAAATGAAATGAATTTATTTGAAATAAAGTATTTATAAAAATGTTGGTTACTAATGTAAATTATAAGACGGTCATAGTGAATATTTATGAGCGTTTTATAATTTACTCTGGTAAATTATAAATATTCACTAGGCCAACTGAAAAATATGAGGTGTTTAATTAAGTCATTTTGCATATTCAGAGAGATTTTTTTCGTGTGTAATACATTGTTTGGGATAAGTCGTTGAAATGAAAGATTTAACCGTTTTCTTTTCATTTTTAATATGTTTCTTGTGTAAGTTGGCTAGGGAAAGTAGTGGTTCTATTTGGAAAAGAGAGATTTAGAGTTATTGAAAAAAAGTGTTGAGCAGTGGGTTTTAAATCATGAAAGAGACAAGTAACTTCAAAAAGCCTAACAATATTTCCTTAGCGATAAAGATGGTGTTGTTACTGTTATGTAATGTAATCTTCATTCATATTTGAAATGGCCGAATAAAATGATTAATTTCAGCAAACGATGAAAGCTTCCCGAATGCCTTGAATTTATCGAAAAGGATCAAATGGGAATAACAAAACAAAAACAAAGCTTTTGACGTGTCACTTTATTTGGTTGACATTTAAGGTCATTTGACTCGTTCGCTCTTTATATTAGTGTGTTAGATAAAAAGCGGAATGGGATACTCCATATTTTCCTAAACACACACTAGCACAAATATCTGCGCGCTTTAGCAACGAATACGTACCTATATACATAATTAGTGTGCATGTATGGATTCGTAGGTTACACACACACACACACACACACACACACACACACACACACACACACACACACATATATATATAAATATATATATAAATATCGTCAGTCAGTTAAGTGCCATACGTGATACACGATTTGGGCGATCATGTCTCAAAATAGTGATGACTGACTAGCAGAAGATTGTCCCGTAGTAGATTGGCATTGCTTTCTGCGGTAGACTGGTTGCCAGCCAAGGCTATAGAACCCAATCTGTCCTATTATTTTACCCATAACTGGAGGAAGAGGCGGATTAATACTTTTCCCAAGAGTATTTGTGCGGAAGTGAATGCAAGGAATTTAACTGGAATTCGAACTCGGCTCCCCGATTTGTCGTTTCGAGATATCATACCCATTAATAATAATAATGTTTTAATGTAGATGGCCTCCAATATCTGAATTCTTTTAAAATTTGTGTATGTGTGAGAATTGTTGTGTTATTGACTAATATCTGCCTAATATTACCTGCATGACAATTTATTTTTAAATGTTTTTTTTAATAGAACTAAGATCAGAAAGGTGGCAGTTAAGCCTATGGGAGAGCGTGGTTGTAGTAAAACCAATATATGTAGTGGGTTTATTATTAGTATTAGAGGTACGATCTCTGAGCGGGTATGTAAATTGATATACAACATTGTTTGTTTTTGTAGAAGATTTAGTTATGTGGTTGTAGGGTGATTAAAGTATATAAGGTCAATTGTTTTAAATTTTTTATAATATATAGTGAGCTGAATTTGTTATTATTATTAATGGGTTTAACATTTATACCAATTATGTTTTTGAGTGGTGTACAATTTTTGTTTTCATTTTTATCAGAAATTAGAGCTAAAATACGATGTCTAAAACGGCTCACGATTAAACATAATAGACATTCATTGTCTATATATATATATATATATATATATATATATATATATATATATATATATATCAGACCGATTTTATTAGATTAAACGCTATTTTTAGTGGATAAGAG
Organism: Ascarosepion bandense; assembly: GCA_037127315.1. Classification (NCBI taxonomy): domain Eukaryota; kingdom Metazoa; phylum Mollusca; class Cephalopoda; order Sepiida; family Sepiidae; genus Ascarosepion; species Ascarosepion bandense. The sequence continues at coordinate 2,331,320 of JBBBDQ010000904.1, forward strand.
AGCCGAGTTCGAATTCTAGACAAATTCGTTGCACTCACTTGCGCACAAATACCTTTGGGACAGGTATTAATCCATCTCTTCCCTCCAGATATGGGTAAAAAAAGACAACTTAGGTCTTATAGCCTTGGCTAGCAACCAGACTACCGCAGAAAAAATGGCAATCTACTGCAGGAAAATCTTCTGCCCAGTTAGTCATGTCTCGGAAGAGACATGATCTCCCTAGCGTATATCAAGTATGGCACTTAACTGACTGATATTTTATAAAACAGCATATTTATTAGAAGTGGTATCGCACATGGAATAAGAATGACATATCCCACTGATTGTAATAAAAGGTTCGGTTCGAAATTCCTCACACCGGTAAAAGGCTAGAGCGTACAACGGCCGAAACGTCGTAAACATGGCAGCAAAGATGAGGACAATAGTCCGAACAATGTAAATAGTGTAAATACTACATAACCTCAGAAGTATAGACAAATAAGACCTTAAATAAGATTTTGCTGTTTACCAACAGGTAGCGTTCTCAGATCTTCATGCGTGTAGTTTGAGAGGAGAGGATTACACATTTATAAGGAAGTACTATAAGCCCACTTTAAGTTCAGTGTATGTCATTTCGCCGAAGTGTAAAAAACATTGTTTTCCATAGCGTTAAGCATTTGATTTTGTGCAGAAGAAAATGTATCTGCAAAGAATTTTACTACACTACTTTATTAAAAAAAATCTGCAGCTGAAGAACACAGAATTCTCGTTGAAACTTAAGGCAACCATGTTCTGTCTGAAACAACATGTAGATATTGCTTTAGACGCTTAAAAAATAATGATGCTGATGTTGAAGATAAAGAACTCTCCTCCGCACCGAAAAAATTTGAAAACAAAGAATTGGAAGGATTACTTCATGAAGACTCATATCAGACGAAAGCTAAATTTGCAGGATTATAAGGAATTGACCACACAACAGTTTCAAAACGTTTGAAAGCAGTAGGAATGACTCAAAAGCAAGGATTACGATTTGAAGCCGAAATACATCGAACAGCTTCTTGTCACGTGTGAAAAGATGATTCAACGTCAGGAAAGGAAAGTTTTTTTTGCATCGTATCGTGACCTGCGAGGAAAAGTGGATACACTAATATAACCCTAAGCGTAGAAGATCATGGGGTTAGCCCAGCCATACATCAACATTGGCGGCAAAGCCGAATATCTATGGTTTTAAGCTTCTACTTTGCATTTGGTGAGATCATCTGAGTGTAGTTTATTATGAGCTGCTCAAACCGACCGAAACCATCACAGGAGATCGTTATCGATAATAATTGATGCGTTTGATCATAGCATTGAAGAAAAAAACAGCCGATATATGAGCAGACACAACAAAGGGATTTTTCAACATGCTGCAAAACGAGTGAAGACTTACTAGAAACGCATTAATTGTAAGTCTTAACTCACCTACCGTATTCAACAGACATTGCCCCGTCCGTTTATCATATGTTTCGATCGATGGTACATGGCTTGACTGAGCAGAACTGTCATTCTTATGAAGATAACAAAAAATGGGTCGACTCATGGTTAGCCTCAAAAACGTTTCTTTTCTTCTGACGTGGAATTCAAATGCTACCAGAAAGATGGGGAAAAGTAGTGGCTAGCGATAGACAATACTTTCAATGACATGTTTTTGTTACTGATTTTTGTAAATAAAACATTCCTTTTTATGAAAAATCAACGCGAGCTTATTCAAGATTCAAATATATATTAGAAGAAAGCGAGAGAGAGAGAGAGAGAGAGAGAGAGAGAGAGAGGAATAAATAGAGATAATCTAGTTATATTAATGTCAATATTTTGATGTTTATTCGAATCAGCTTCAGTATCTTATGAACAATAACTGCATTTTCTGGTTTGCTTTATTTTGCTTTATAGCATATCAACCTAAATGGGTTATTTAATGCCGACAAGATTTTTGCAATAGATTCTTATGAATAGAATGTGTATTCTTTACAAGAAATCAATTTGTAGCTAAGTTTTTATTCATGTCTTTTTGTCAAGAGTGTTTTATCGGAAGTCGGGTTTCATTGATGTATTTTTTCATATATTTAGTGTATGCCGTTTCCCATGCTTGACATACTGGTTTATATTATTTGGTTATTAAGTAGAAGTGGGTTATTCTCGTATGGAAAATGATTAAACGGGCCCGTATTACTTCTTCTTTTCGAGATTTTCTCGAAGCTGACTAGTTTGGGCTGAATTGCGAAGGGTTTATTGTGTGATTTATCCTCCAAGCACCTTTGCCATTTTTTTTGTATATATTTATTAATGGCCTTAAAGTCAGTATATATGATTTTGATTCTTGAGTTTACATCTGTATATATAAGGTTTTCCAGGTTTTTGTATAGAAATGATGAATACTGTATCTACATAGTTGGAAAGTTTCACTTTATTCATATGTTATCCTATTTTAATAACAGTTGTGTAACTTCTTTATGAATTCGTAGTGGATATTTTCTGGGCCCACAGCTGTATTTTTGTCTTATTTCTAAAAGATTAATTTAGTTCGTCTAGAGTGAAAGGTAGGTTAGAGCTCTCTTAATGTTCAGTTTTTGTTTTTCGTTTTTAGGTTTGAGCTTTAGAAATTGCTGGCTACCATTCTAGGCAGATGACGTTTTAGAGATTGTTTGCTCACGATATATATCCTTTGGGAGTTATTTTACAGTTATTTATCGAGAGTTGTTTTATAGCATTTGTATGATATTTGCTTGGTATTTTCCTCATCATGTTCCATACAGATTTTTATTTCGTAGTCAAATTGAGTTTGCTGACATAGTTTTCCTAGTTTTCTTTTTTTCTTTCTTTAATTATATGCCATGCTTTTACCCGTAATTGGATAAATTGCATCAAGTTACTGTTTGCTAAATTCTCTTGAAGCTGCTTTTCTTAGCCCGATAGCTTCGTTACATTTATTTATCATTGAACCATTCTACTTTTTGGAATGTATTTCTTTGCTATATAGATAAGGATTTCCGTAAAATGTTTTAAATTCTTGATGCAGTTTCTTCAGTTAGTTTTTCAGAACAAGGAGATTTAAACTCGTCTCAATTCACTCTGCTTAATTTCCAACGGAGATGATTATTATCGTCATGTTCTAAATTTTAAAGGACAATTGGCAAGTGATTACTACGCATGTCTTTCCCAGTACCTTCCAAGAGAAATTCATATAAATGGATGGATCACATAAGGATAATTCTATTACAGAGTACCTGCCAGCAATTAGATTTATTTTATGTTTTATCAATATAAATGCATAAATTGCTGTTGTTTATTATATAATTGTTTCTGAGATCCTTACCCTTTTGGTTTGTGTCTTTACAACTCCATATGTTGCTGTAACTGTTAAAGTCCCCTAATACCATAAAGGATGCAGGGAGTTTCAGCTTGATTTACTGGTGGGGTATATTCTGAGCAGACGTTTTTAGCCTGTATAAAGTCACTTCATCATCAGTCACCCGTATAGTTGTTTTAAATTTATTTTTGTTAATTTTGCTTTTCTTTGAGTTACATCATTTCTAACTAGGAAGGATGTACAGTCTGACACTAGAAGCCTAGTGTCATCTGTGTAGTTGTATTGCTGGTATCCTTTCATACTCAGTCATTTCAAGGGTTGTTTCCTGAGGGCAAACAAATGACATGTTTGTTATTAACAGAAGCAATTAGTTTATGTTTGTCTTTTTTACACGACAGTCCCGTTAGATTACTCGATATATGATTGGTAAATGTTTCGGAGATTGAGCTTAGTATGCAATTGTGTTTCAATTTTCTGATGTTTTGAGTTTACAGGTATTGGCTCTTTGTAGGTTCTGGATTTCCACCTCTATTTTTTCTCAGTTGTGATTTTGCATAAGAATTTGGTTGATTTCCGGTTTTTGTTTGGCTGGTTCTTTTCTTTTAGGAGATACGTTTTTGAGTCTATTTTTAATGGATTTTGGTGAACGGACAGTGAGGCCGCTGTGACCTATGCTTTGTAGGAGATTTTGTATTTTTGGGAGGAGTGGTTTGTTTGAGCAGCAGTTTTACTATTTGTTTTTTTCTTTATTATTTCGATTCTTTCATTGGCCTTCTTTTGCAGTTTAGCGTATACTGTTTCCTTGGAGTGTAGGTCTGTTATATAATTTTGAAATTTGGGCCAGTCATTTGAACCTAAGTGTACGAGCTTCTCAAGGAGGGCTCTATTTGTCAGGTTCGCTGATATTAGCTGTGGCCATTTTTTTCCGTTATGCTTGCTTAGGAAGAGCCTTTTATGTAACTTTCTACTACTTCCCCTGCTTCTATTAATGAAATATTTCTTTTTATATTTTTATATTTCACCACGACAATCACCTTTTCCTTTTACTAGAAGTCGCATAACCGTGAGTATGCTGGATAGTTTTCTGGCAGTTAGCACATCTTACTTCATAGTAGCATTCTTTTTCAGTATCGTTTGAATCCATTGAGATACATTTTCTACATATTAAGCGACTCCTGTAGCTATCCCTATGATATCCATTTTGTTTGGCATTTTAAGCACCTTAGTGGAGCCGGAACATACTGTTCCACTGGCTCAATATGTATCTGTTGTAATGATTTTCATTTTTCTTTTAATTGTAATTGTATGGTAATCACTGAAACCTTGGGTTCCTAAGACAGATGTGATTTCTTCTGATTCTAATGACTCCCTTGGATGTTTTCAATCTTTCATGGGAAAGGTTTTATTTTTGACGTGTTTCCTATTTTCCACTTCTGCCAGCAAATTGCCATTTCTCAATTTCTTGACTGTTTTTGAGTTAATGCTACTGGATATCACTTTTTTCAATCAAGAAAGGGGAAAGTTTTGCTAGAGTAATTTTCTTTAGAAACATGAACACAAGAAAAATTGGGAAATCATTATTTATTTCTTTTTTCAGAATCAGAGTCGGAAAGATCGTTTAGGATTTTTGATTTGATTATTCATAATCTGTGTATTAGCATTCACTACCTGTACCCCCATCTCGGAGCCCAACATGGGGATGTGTCAACAGGGAAACCCAATCTCTTTGACAAGACAGGGCTACACAATCCAGTATTTTTATGTTCAAGAGAGAGACTGAGCACCTGTTAAGTTATCTGTTGTACTTTCCAAATCTTAACGGAAAAATTAGTATGTTTACACTATGTCAAAATCTACGAATCTTCGATCTAACTGACCCTTTGCCTTCTAACGCCTATAAATTAGATAGAAATCATATTTTTACCCCAATGTATATTTGGGGCATTATATTTTTTTTATAAAGTACTCTATAAGTTGATATAGTTATAGGCGATAGGGCTTAGCATAAACTGATCGAGCCTCTCCGATCGCACGTCTAGTTCAATTAAGGGCTAAAGTGGTGTGTTGAGAATCAGAAGTATCTAATTCTGACTTCTGAGGTTCTCAACTACCAGGATTCCATTCAGACGTTACGGGTCGCCACCCAAGGCAAACAGGTGGCTTCGCCGAGGAGTTACTCCCTGATGAGGTGCAAGCGGGGTATTCTAAAGCCCCACCCGTGAGGACATCCCATTTTCTGGCTGTTTATATAAGTAAAACATGCGAATAAATATGAGTTTTATTAAATTCCACTGAAAAACGTCTGTCTGTTTGAAGTTTTATTGTATTTTCAAAAAAGACAAACCAGCATTTTGGATCCACATTATTATGTATGATATTTGCCTGAAAGTGGAAAACTCTGATCTTGTGCTACAAGAATAAAATCTTCCATTTCAGCCATTAATCCAGATGCTCGTAGCCATTGATGAGCGCTAACTTTATTAACAGCGCTTTTATTTATTTTATGTTCAGGATATTTGCTATGCAGAGATTTGTCCTGCCAGCGTTGTTTCATCTGCTCAAGTGCTTTATTTTTCATATTGTTTGCTGTAAGAGTTGGTTCTTGGGTTTTGCTTTGATTTTCTACAGAATTTACTAAATGTAAATTTCGTTTGTATTTACAGACTAACTTCATGATGATATTTGTTCTTTTTGTTTTCGTGTTCTTTAACAAATTATGTCATCCAGTCTTCTGTTGTTCCATATATGTTAGTAAGACAATTGTTGTTGTCTTGTATCAAAATTCTAGCTTAATACACCTTTCACCTTCTTTACGAAGTATATATAGACAGTCTGCGTCAGTCTTTGAATGATGCATGTTATGCTTAGAAAAAAGCTTTTTTTGTCAGAATTCATTCATCTGATGTCGTTTAGAGTTCAATTCAATGGTTTGAAGTTACATTAAATAATTAGGATGGCAAGGCCGTTAATGACCATAGTTCTGTTCTGATAATTCAATTCAATTCTTAATATCAGTCAAACTCTTCTATTTTTATTTTTTCTCTTTTTTATGGTGACTTCCTTTACGAACATTTACACTGAGGTAATTATAAGTTTCTTTTTACTCTAAATCTGTAATTGTTATCCCAGAATCTAAGCTAATAGAGGAGAATTGTTTTAGTGATCCTCGTAAAAGTGTGGCTTTAGCACATTTATCCAAACCAAATTTTCTTTCAATGTTATTGAAACATTGCACTGCTTTCTGGAGACCTTCCATCTCACTGTTATTCCTAGCATATAATTTTATGTCATCCATGTATAAGCTAAAAAAATATAATAATATAAAAATCAAATGATAAATGCTGTTTCCAAAGAATGTAATAAATAATTAAGATTTAATATTTTTAAAATTTTAAAGTATTCAATTTAATTTAAGAAAAAAAATAGTCTTATGGTGCAGAAACAGGAATATTTTAAATTTCAAATAAAAAAAATTGCTAAATTTAGTTTTCGTTATTTTCAATATGTTAAAAACATCAATTTTACTTGAAAAAAAAGGTCCCTTAAAATAATTTCAAGCATTATGGAAAATAAGAAAACCCAAGTTTGTATTCTGAAGCTAATTTTATCCTTCGTTTCTGTAGCACGAATCTGTCATTTGACAAATCTCCAGCTCGGAGATTTAAATTAGGAAAGTTTTTTTTAATTCTATGTATCGTTTTGTTTTAAAGTGACACAAATTCACAAACAGCACTCAGAAAAGCTTTTGTATAATAAGATGATTAATTAAGAATTAGGAATATAATCGTTTTAATTCCCTTCGCTTTTCCCCCTTTCACATTTATCCAAAATAGCATTTTTTCTATGCAAATGTATATGCTGAACAATTAGTTATTGAAGAAATTTACCTTTTTTGCTTTGAAAGTCCATAAAAAACGAACTATGTCTCGTTCTTTTTCTTTCCTGTAACTCTCACGAAGTCATGTAATTAACTGCAGAATGACGTTCTGCGTAGGCAGAAATTTTGTTTGGAATTTTGGTCGATTTTCTTCATTTACTGATACTTCCAGCGATGTTCTTCCGCTAATGAAAGTAATAAGCGTAGAAATACAATAGCACATTGCTTTCATTCCCGGAAGTACATTGCCGGAAGCATTAGTAAATGAAGAAAAATCACCAAAATTTCTGCCCAAATTCGTTCACATACGCAGTACGTCATTCTGCAGTTAATTACATGACTTCGTGAGAGTTACGGGAGAGAAAAAGTGCAAGATATAGTTCGTTTTTTATGGACATTTAGATAAAAAAGGTAAGTTTCTTCAATAACTAATTGTTGATTTGAGTTCAGCATATACATTTGCACAGAGATAATGCTATTTTGAATAAATTTGAAGGGGAAACGCGAAGAGAATTAAAACAAACATTTACCGAGAATTATATTTTAATGTCTATTTTCGAGTGATCTTCTTTACAGGCACTTAAAATTAGGAACATTATTTAAACGCATGGGCATTACTATATCAGTATGTAGGCAAAAAGATATTGTGTTTAAAAAGTAAATTATATTATTTTATAGTTGCTTAAAAAGTAATAAATTTTAGTGGAGTGAAAAGCAACAGACTTTATTAGTTTAAAAAACTTACTGATAAAAAATGTTAACGAGACTAAATGCAGTAGTCAAGAACGGTCAATTTGCTGATCATTATCAGTATATTGTCTTTGACATTTACAAAATATTGGAAACGATTTCAAAATGATTTTCAATCAACAGATTTATTTCGATATATTTTACAAAACAGTTATCTTCAAGAAACTCACTGCTACTATGACTGTGCAAAATGTCTCGCTTACGATCTATCACGTTGAATACACTGGTTCTCGCTCGATCACCGAAGTTAAGCAACGTTGAGCCTGGTCAGTACTTAGATGGGTGACCGCTTGGGAATACCAGGTGCTGTAAGCGTATAGTGACGGATGTGCGTTGTGGTGCACTGGATATCGGTTCGGAAAGAGAAATCGGTGAGCCGAGTTCGAATTCCAGTTGAATACCCTGCATTCACTTAAGCACTGGTACCCGTGAGAAAAGTATTAATCCGTCCATTCCCTCCAGTTATGGGTTAAATAACAAGGGTAGGACTTGGGGATCCAATGAATCGTGAAAAGAAAAATGTTGTAAAAATAAAATAACCTTACCCAAAATCATTGGTTATGACCTTAAATGATCCCATAAGGATTGATAGGTCGTTAAGCCTCAAAAACAAACAAACAAACAAACAAGCAAAATGTCTCGAAACCTCATTACTCATTTTCTTACTTGGAAATGAGCAACGTTATTTTTTTTTCAAATTTAGTATGTTAATATTCTTTACTTAACTAGAAAACTTCTTGTGTCTGAATTTCAATTATTCAGATGTATGGTAAAAACAGTTAAAAAAGCAAGCATCCTCGGTTAGACCATTTTCTCCGCCAGAAAATTACAAATAGTATTTTTCTAGTCCAAACTTGTGTTCAGAATACTCTCGCTAAAAATGCAAAACATACAATGAAGGACGAGATGCATATATTCTAAATATAACATTTCAAAATATCCCCTGAAGTTTCACCAGTTCAATCTTCTTCTTCTAATTTTATTCTCATATCTTGCGACCACTAACATTACCTGATCTTGGCTTGAAGTTTTCCAACACTTACTCTTGCTATGTGATACTTTAGCCGAGGGAAACCTAAATATTCTTACAACAAAGTTTTAGTTCCAGCGGATTAACATCTTATATACCGTGCCCCTTCAGAACGTTGGCAATCATGGCTCTCCACAATTTCCTGTCTTTTGTTGCTCTTTGTAATTTTTGTCTTTTTGCCATCTCTGTTAAACCTTGTTTTATCATTCATTTACACAAGTTCATTAGGTAAGTTATGCACTGTTTTTCTCTGTCCCTCTTGTTTTTAATACGTCTCGTGAAGGTCAAATTTTCCAAGCTCTCTTTCCTCATTATTTTGCCTTAAAATTTCAACGTTCTCATTTTGATGTTAAGTGTATGTGTCCTTTTTGTTTCCATGTTCTCTAAAACGTTGTCGTTGCTCACATGTTCAGTTCGGAATATTCTTTACATCTTTCTGTAGAACCACATTTTTTTTCTACTGAATTTTGTTAGGGCCATTATTATCATGCCATTTATTAAGTAACAAGAAGAAAAAAATTCGACAAGCAATTTAGAATGATCTTAAAAGAATTTATTTTCAAATAAGAATTTATTTTCAAATAAGAATTTATTTTCAAATTTTTACCGTTTTAAGTTTTATTCTAATTGTTTCTTTTCTCGTATATCTCGCCTGTGGAACCCTCTTCAGATTTCTTGCTGTTTTGTTATCTGCGATCTTCAAAATTTTAATTACAACATCAATCGCCATCTTTTGCCTTTCTGATTCCTCTTCTTTTTATTGTTCTTTCTCCTCATTAACGTCTCATTTTCTTTCACTTTGAGTAATCCCTGGTGTCTGAGTGACATTATTGCCTTGCTTGAGGGTAAAACGATAAAAATAAGTTTACTTTCATTTTATACTTTTCTCTTGCTTATGTTATTGTATTGTGATGATTAAAATATGCCTAAAGTTTTGAAAAATATACAAACTGAAAATATTCACAATGTATAACAACATAGCACCAATGTTTCACTTGTAAACTGGCTAGTAAATTTTACTGGACTGTAGTGTTCCACAATTATACGGACAGTAAGAAAATAAGTCTTTTCTTCAACTTTGAATCCAATGATTTTTCACTTGGAATTGTCAAATGTTAATCATTTCAAATATTTCGGTGTAATGATACGTTATAACAAATTTATTATGAGAGATTGGGAAATTGAACATAAAATATGTTGCCCTAGACGTAGTGTTTCCCAACACTACTAATTGTTAGAAAACAAAAGAATTAACCTAACAGTCGAGTCATGCTCTTAATTAACCTCGTCAAATCGAGACTATCGTATGGATGTCATTCATGGCGCCAAACCCGTTCAAAATATCTAAATGTTAGCTTTATACAACAAAATTCTCAGATCAATGGTTAAAAACGTGTTTAAGTGATTTAATAAATCATGTAGGTTATAGGGCGAGGACTACACTTCTTCAAATCTTGTAGACTAGTGCTACAGAAGCATAAACAAATAACTGTACCAAATAACAGAAACCACATCACTTGAGTACCTTTAACGGCAGTGACAGCTAAAATGCATAGCACATGTAACTTGGAGAGAAAATAATGACATAATCAAGAAAGTGACTTTCCACACTCTACCAAATAAAAGGTTAGGAAGGAAAGCCAATCAATACTAGAAATATTAATGACACTTAATGGATTAGAGACATCTAATTTTTCTGAAAAATTAATTTAATAGAATAATTTTATAAATTTAAACCGAATGTAGCACTGATTGCTTGGTCAATGAATGCCGAATGTTTCTTTAGACAGAAACAGCAGATAGAGCCATTACTGACAAACCGTTGTCCACTTGCCATAAAGCAGTATTTGGGGAACTAATCTGAAAGGCTTAATTAATAATTTTACAAGTTTTTTCATAAAGTTTTGCCTTGTTTTAAATCTAAAATAGGAAAACCAATACTAGTTTTTGTGCAACGAATCTAAATGAAAATACTATTCCACCTATCGTGAAATAATATTTGTTTGTTAAAACTGATTCTGAAGGTTTCAATACGAATTATTTTAAAGAGAACAAATAAAGTATATTGATTATGTTGAGTGTATGACACTCAATTCAGTATTTTTAAATGAAGATGTTTAACTGATGCACGTGTTTAGAACACGTTTACTTGTTAAAAATGCAAATGGAAACATCCATGTTATACTGGTGACATGTTTAACTAGAAAAGATTAGTTTTCGGTCAGATTCGAATCACACTTGACCGTTTCCTTTTACTATCTTTTCTTTTTATTGTAGCTACTCTCTTGGGTTTTATTTTACTACAACAATTTCATCTTCAATTTATTTTGTGAAAATGACACAATGAAAATATATTTTATTCTTTGAAATTTATAGTTGACATAAAGGCAGGGCAAAATAAAATTAAATAAAAGATGAGAACTAGAGAGTGATTACTTTCCACATATGATGAAAAACAAAACTAAATAGGCCAAATATGTTTATGGTGTGAATGCTAAGAAAATATTTTCGAGTTTTAATCTAGAATATTACGCGTAGTGATACATTATATAATAACGACTAACTTAATACCTGTGATTACATTAAAAAAAGTTTATTAATTATTATACATTGTTTCAAAAAGTATAACTAATCGAAAAAATTACTTCCGGTATATATTAATTAAAAATCTTCTGTTCATCAGTTGTCAATTTAAAGAGAGGAGAATGTCAGTAAAACCTTATAAATGCCACTTTTATCTATTGTCAATTTGCAAGAGAAAATATTACCAGATTATGAAAGCTTTCACCCAACCATTTTGTCATGTAGAAAGTCGCCAAATTGCTCTACACTAAATTCTTAAACAGACTCTTCCACTCACTATGAGGCGGGCTTCTGCTCATAGAAACGTTGCCGCAAAGTGTGTCGTACGCATTGTCACACTATCTATGACATTCCTGGGCATCCCGAGGTAATGTAATGGTTAAAAGGCTTTTCTCGATAGAACCTATTGCAACTGAGTAGTGAGTTCGATCCTCACTGGGTACCCCAAACTTTCGGCCTTGTGTCACATCTAAGCGGCACTTAGAAAATCAACTATGGAATTCCTTATTATTAATCCATGTAATTAAACAGTTTCTTTCCTTATGTTTTGCTCTAGTGTTTTCCTTAGAATATTACTAACAAAATTACAATCGTATACGGTTATCTTAACAGTGGCAACGAGGATTCGAAACATACGTTTGAAAAAAGAATTCTGACGTAAAATTTTTGAGCTTGTGTCAATCAGGTACTTAAGAAACACACAAGATGGAGGACTTAAAAATCGTGTTTCAGCAGTTATTGAAACAACATCAACAACATCGAACACTTTAAATATGAGAACATTAGACAAGGTTGTTTGAAATAATGTTACATAAATTAAATAAAAATTATACTAAATGATGCGGTGGTAAACTCCATTGGTTCATTTTTATATGACTCTGAAGAAGGTGTTAAGTTTTTGTCGTATGACAACATAAACAGAAATTTTCGAAAAAGATTGCTAGGGTTGGCAGAATGAAAAAAGGCATATTTACTTTTAAAGAAATTGTGCTCATCAGTACACGAAAATATTCGAATTAGATTTTACCTGGAAAATAGGAAATATTACGTTTAATGAAACTTAATTTTATCTAATATTTTCAGTGAAAGAAACCTTTATTTCATACACATTGCTAAAGTTTAAATCTCACAAAAAAGATGGCGGATATTTTGATCCTGTCAATCGCGAATGTGACAATTTTAAAACTGAACGCACTACAACTAGATATGTTTAATTTTTGTGTAAGTTTGTCGAGTAGAAATAGCGAAATTCGTTCGCGTAATCTAACAAAACTTGAGCAGAACCCAAAATTAAACTTACAAACTGACAGTAGAACGTCAAAGAATTCTAAATTTAAGACGCGATACCGTGAAAACGGAACAAAGAGATATTGTACAAGTGCAAAATGTGCGAGCAAAGGGCAAAAAAGAAAGGAAAATTACTGCACTAAAGTCGCGTTATGCTTTAATTGCCTGTCTAAAATTTTTTTTTCTAATATCGACAACTGGATTAAAGATAAAGTCATTGTGAATAATAGCGAAGAAAAATGTAAGACATTTTAATAAAGTAAAAGCAGTATTGTCAACTTGTAATATGAATGAGGCCCAGAACAGAAAATTTGTGAAGATGAAGGTAGATAACGTTGAAGTAAAACTTCAATTTGACACAGGCAGCGACATTGCTATAATAAATAACAAAAAATCCTTCGCAATATACTGGTGAGTTTACTTTAACAAAAGCCAAAAATGTTGCAGGTGACGTCTCACAAAACGTAAAGTTTTCGAGGTGAAATTGCATGTAATGTCTCATATGCCAGTAAAGCTTTAAAAACTAAAGCATTCGTATTAAAAAATAATACATTGGACTTATTATGCACAGACTGGATGGAACTGTTCGATTTGTGGAGTTTACCTGTAAATTAATTCTGCAATAGTAAATTGCTTCTTCTCTAAAACATATATAGTGCCTGCAATTTAAAAAAAAAAGGGAAAAAAGAATTCGTCTACTGAAGGTCTTTGAAAATGTACACAGACGAACGCAAATTTTCTACCTAAGGGAAAATGTTCCTGTTTTTAAACATAAATGTAGTGTGCCTTTTGTAATGGTGGAACTCATTAACAAAAACACTAAAGGATTAGAAACTCTAGGATTTATTTCGCCTTCAGAATATTTGAAGTGGGCAACTTTCAACAGTGTATTTAAAAATATATTAATATTCGTGTATGCGTAGATTTTTCTAGAGCCAGCTGAGTGTTTACTACCTGACACATATCCGTTAACGTCCCTAGTATATTTTTTTACAAGTTAAATGTTTAAAAATTTTTTCCAAAGATTGATCTGTCAGACGCATACATCCAAATTGAAATGGATAAAAAAAATATAAAAACCGTAACTATTAACACAGAAAAAGGCCTATACAATTTTAATAGGCTACTGTTCGACATCAAAGTGGTGCTTAACATTTTCCAGCAAGTATAATCACAATGGGCGGTGATCACGATAGGCGCCTCTTTGTCTCTGTCCGTAATGAATGCAAGCGTGTCCTAAATGATGCTAGGCTGCTGCTTTCTGATAGAACAAAGCAGCGTATAGCATCTCAACAGTTTGATTCTAAAGATTACTGGCGGCTCTGCAAGAACAGCACACCAACGATCACCCCTCTTTTTAATCAATTTGAAGTCCTCACATCTCCAGCAGACAAGGTCGAGTGCTATGTTCACAAATTCTCGTCCACCCCTCACTTGACTCGTCTGGAGTACCCACACCTAATTTCTCGCATAGAACTGAGGCTCAACTGAGTAATATATAAAACGTAATTTTTAAGCTAGACTCCCGTAAGGGAAGCGGAGGTGATGGAATTCCAGTCATTGTCTCAAAGAAATGTATCCCTGAGTTGGCTCCAGTCTTTTCCAAATTATATATCTATTACCTCACTACTTTCTGCTTCCAAACAATGTGGCTTCCACTTTGTCAGGTCTATCGCAGATGTGGTAATTAAGTGATGGTCAATATATATATATATATATATATATATATATATATATATATATATATATATCCGGCGCTTGATAAAAACGTCAAAGCTTCAGCTCTTGCTCTTGATATCTCAAAAGCATTTGATAAGGTTTAGCATGCTGGTCTTCTGTAAAAGCTTCACAGGTACGGTATTAATCGAATCATTTCTATCAAATCCAGAAATGAAGGTTGTTTTTAACAGGCACTCTACCAGTTCCTATTTACGAACACGCGCGTTTCTGAAGGCTCTATCCTAGGTCTTACCCTTTTTCTGATCTTCATCAATGATCTTCCTGTAGTCATCAGTTCTCAAGTAGGCATCTATTTATTTACTCTCGTCTCAATAAAAAAATCTGCCAAGGCTAACAAAATAAACTTGGCTGCTGTCCTTCAAAAGAACCTCTAAGCTGTGATTGAATGGGTAAAAAATGGCTCGTAAATTTTGATCCTTCCCAAACAAAACTGCTCTCTGTTAACCATTATAGAGAAACATTTCTGCCTACCATCAGAATAGATGACGATAGTCTCCTAGAGATTAATACACTGTTCCTTCTTGGCCTCACTCTCTCAAATGACCTCCTGTATTCATCTTGATGTTCTCGACAAAATCCAAAGGAATATCTGCCATATTATCGATTCTGACTTGGAAGCCGGCCTTTAGTCACCTTCTTATCGACGTGATATGATTTATCTCTGTATTTTCTATGAGTATTTTATGGCAAATACTCTGATGATTTTCCCCCTGGTTTTCTGACCACATGTATTTACGCGTGCTACTTAATTGGCCGTAAGGTCCCGCACTTTTATCGTTGAAAGAATTAAACCACCTCTTCTACACTAACAGTTTCTTTACTTGCAGTTCCCATTTGTGGAACTCCGTTTGTTTGCTTCTCTAATAGCTTTAAAAGTTTAAATGCAACATCAATTGCCATTTTAATTTCTTTGATTCCCATCAAGGATATTCCCATCTTATCCTTTCTTCGTCATCCCCTATAACGTAATATTTTTTCTCATTGTAACCCCCCTGCTCACCAGTGGCAGTTTTGCCTTGCTTGGTGTGAGATTGGTATAAAAAAAGTGAAAAAATAGTGGATACAATGCTTGTTGGCATTACATATTTGGACAACGTACCCCAAAAAAAGCGAAATTTGACGGCAACATTCAGAACACGTACAACAAGTATTCTAGAAGATTACGGTTTCAAACTCAGTGAGAGGAAATTAAAAAAATCAGGAGCAATATAAAATACTTTGGACAAATAATTGATACAAATGGGCGTAGACAAGATCCCTCGAAAATCAGCGCCATTAAAAATATGCTAGGCTATTTCTAGGACTCGCAAGTTATAATGTTCATGTGCTAAACATACATAAATTGAGAGATTAATACATTTGAATCCTGACATAGAATTAAATACTAACGATTATATCGTTGGAGCAGTTATTTATCATAAATTCAAGGATTGTAAAATAAAAGCAGTTTCCCATGCATCTAGGACACAAAAACGCCAGTTATTATTTTTGCAGTGAAAAAATTCACAAAATGATACACGGTAGAAGTTTTATTCTGCCAACAGATCACTGCTCATTATTGAAAAGATGGTTTGTTCAGATTAATCCAAAAATTTAAGGAAACTTTCTTTAATTTCTGAAAATGATATGAAAAGTGTTTTGTGTAAGACAACAAGGAAACTACCTGTGACTTTGGACGAAATCAAAATACAATGACTACATTTTGAAAATGATGAATGACGTCAAAGTGAGATGGAAAGAAAGAAAAAAATAAACCAGGTGTTATTGAAAATAAGTATTTTTTCATCTGTGATAAACTACTGATGCATATCGAGATACCAGTAATTTCTTCTTGCAAATAGTAATTTAAAAACAGTTTCATGTTAAAAATGTGAATGTGATGAACAAAATTCCTTATTATATTGGGCTAAATGAACCAGGATATTTAAAATTTAGTTAAGTCATACAGAGGTTGTGCTTTAGCGGCGAAATTACCATATCTAAATTATCAACCGTGACCTAAAATTGATAAAACTTGGTCTCGGTTGCATGTTGATTATACGGAAATTAGTGGGAAATTGACAATGTGAAAAATATCAACTAATCTTCATTTGTGTTGGATATGTTCCAAGACCTTTAATTCATGTCTAAATTATCGGATATTACTAACATATATATATATATATATATATATATATATATATATATATATATATATATATATAATTTAGACTGGAACAAAAGCCTTTTCAATTATTGGTGTATGATCACTTGGTTTCATTTCACACGAGACTGAAGTTTATGACATATATGCCTTTTCTGAAAGCTGACATTTCAACGCGTTTACCTTTAGGTTTTGCATGAATTTTGAGTGTTTTTGCGTTAAAACTAAAAAAAAAAAATGCATTTTCATAATTTGATTTGGCGGTCAGACTATTTCTGCGACTACATCTCCACCTCTCCTCTGGCCACGAAACTCCCCAGACTGCAATCTACTTGATTATTATGTGTGGTGTGCAATTGAGTAAGAGATCTTCAAAACTCCTTGTATGACCAAAGATGAACTGTAGGCAATGATTATAGCAGCATTCACTAACTTAAACAAGGAGATCGCCTAGAAGAGATGCAGGAGATTCCGAAGTCGTCTGAGAGACGTGGTTGAAGCCAATGTCAATTTTATTGAACAAATGTACTGCTTAGTATTTCAAAATATTTATGTTTAATTTTGGTAAATATATGTTAAAATAAAATGTCAGTATTATCTTTCTTACGTAATTTAGGTGGAAATTTATCTATCACATTCTGTACATAAAGTATATATGGTATATTAAATTTTGAATAAGTTATTGCGTATCTTGACCAAATATGTAAAGAAACTGTTTCTTCACTTGCTGTTATTCCGGAAAATCTCTGCCAATGTTTATTTTTAAATGTTAAAAAAAATCAGACAAAAATAAGATTTTTTAAAAGTATTCGGAAATTATTTGCTTATAAATAGAATTATTGTGAATCGAAAAAAATAACTAAGTTTCTTTTCCGGGTGATGAATGTAATTAAATTTTGTTAGGAAGGGATTATCACGTAGCAAGTTTGAAAAACCCTGATTTAGGCTGATTTAAAAATAACACATCGTATAATGAATGTAAATTTGTTTCCAACTAAAAATCTATTATTTTGTACATCGTTTTCCTACAAAGAAATGTAACGTTATCAGCTTAGTAAACCAAATTATCTAGGTTGCTTCATCGGTAACTTATAAGGATTTATCGTGACAAATCTTGTTAAAGGGCATCCATTACAGAATGCCAAAAAAAAAAAAAATATCACAAGTGAAGCTGGTTAGGTCGTTATAAGGAAGAGAATAAGCAGGATACAGGCGTCTTTCTTACGCGCAGGAAATTAGGACATAAATAAAAGTTACACGGCTTGTATGTAACTAAGACATTAACATGCGCTCTGTAAGGGTCTCAGGACGCGCAGAATGACAAGACCGAAAGTAATAACGCCAAACGCGTAGAAAGCATTTAAATAATCAAACAGGACGAAAAAGTATTGAATACCATTATGCACGGTTATGTTTTATAAAGATAATTGTACTATATTTGCATTCATTAACAAATTATAAATAATTATCAATCAGTTTATATTTCCTGTGTATTTATTTATATATGTTTTGTCACATCTGTAGTGGGAAGTGAGGTAAATCAAGTTAGTAAATTTATGAGCTATTAGTTCATTTAGTCGTTTTAATAATCTCCTCAAACAAGATATTTATCTGGATTTAGACAAAATTAATCCCTGAGCAAAATGATCTTTTTAAATAATCAATTCCCTTACTCCTATGCTTGCAGTCTTATTTGTTCAAACTTGTTCTTGAAATAGATTTTGCCGTCGGCGTCTTTGTTACTTTGATGCTAAACTTTTTCTTCCAAGGGATATTTCCATTTCACAGTCATATGAAACTCATACACGTCATACATGGATAAATATTGAGAAAAAAACAAAAAACAACAACAGCAACAACAGCAACAACAACAACAAAACAAAATAAAAATAAACAAAACACACACACACACACACACACACACACACACACACACACACACACACACATATATATATATATTATTGAAAAATAGGTTATGCTAATAAAACATGTCTTAAAACTGTTCTTAGTACACCCGACATATTGTTTGATAAAATTAGAGTTTTCCGTAGTGGAGATGGTAGCTAGCTATACCATGGAATATGTAAGCCATTTATTTTGCAGAGGACATACGTTAGGGTTATGACAAATGCAAGAGTTAGTGTTATTATCATTATTTATAATGAGTTGGTTATGACTAATACCATTATGTTGTTTTAGAATTTTATTCTTGTGCATTTTATCATATCTAGATTATCAGTGCATTTATAATTAAATTTCAAGGTTTTTTTTATTAAAAGTTTTGCTAAGAGGGTTATTAGTTGGGAAGTATTTCTTACCTAGGTTAAGGAATTTATTGCTTAACTTGGTACTAACAATTTGGTTTAATGGAGGTGTGTACCAAATTATTTTTTATTTCGATTATGTTTGGTATTATGATTAATTTATTTATGATATCTAATATCATTGCATCTATAGCCAATGTTGTTTTTTAAGTTATATTAGAAAACAAGTTATAAATGAAACATTGTGACTAAAAAATATTTTTGATGCTTACATAAAACGGTCAATTCATTTCTACGGTTCAATAGTTCCCCATTTTTAAGGAATCTTAAAATCTGCTGCTTTTCACTCAGACACAAAGGCAGATGTCGTAGAACACTTACAGATTCTCGTTTTTTCTAGAATTTTCAATTTTACTTTGGTGGTTTTGTTTGCATCCTTTAACTTCTAAAAATACGCAGAGGGGATGTTTGGTTTAGGTACGTGTTTTTTGAAGAGGGTTAAGTGCATATACCAATACTGTTTAAAAGTGTTCTTAGTAGATCTAATGTAAACTTTTTTAAAAACTTTATTTAAAATTAAAAATCAAAAAATTATTTTACTAAAATAAACGGCCACAAAATACTAGTTGTTTTTTAACTACAATATACCTTCGTATACTAAAATTATTCAGTTCTAATTCCAGACGGAACATTCCAGCCTCTTTACACATAAAAATCTTTAAAATTTAATTAATTGAGATGTTTCTTTGGTAGCTTATGCTCGAATATAAGTTAAAAATTATTTTACCAAAATAAATGACCCACACAATACTTAATTGATTTTCTAAACTATAATACACCTTAGTCTATCATAATCATTAAAATCCTGATTCTAAACTATACATTCCACCCATTGTATTCATGAGGTAGTACTAAATCTAATTAAAAAAATATACTCTGAAGTTCAGCCTGCTGTTAAAGAGTATTGTCTGCCCATTTAAATAATATGTTACCACAATGTATCTTAGCAAGATTGTTATGGTGTCCTCCTCTTTTAAATTAAAAAAACAAAAAACAAAAACAAACTACAATGTTTTATTCATAATTTATGCTCTAATATAACTTAAAAATTAAAAATTATTTTACTAAAATAAATGACCCACGCAATACTTAATTAGTTTTCTTGACTACAATATACTTTAATATACCTTAATTATTTAATCCTAATTCTAACATAAACATTCTATCCCCTTTACTCCTGAAGTAGTTAAAAAATCCAACCTGCTGTTATAAGTTATTGTTTACCTATTTAAATATTGTGTGGCCCCACTATGTACCAGACAAAATACTTTTTAAAAGTGTAATTAATTACAATGTTTCATTTATAACTTATACTTCAACATAATTAAAAAATATTATTTTACTAAAATAAATGACTCCAAAAAAATCTATGGTCACACTATGTATCTTATCCAGGAAAAATTTAAAAAGTGACATGTCTAAACACCAGGTCATCCTGCTTCGTTTCACGGTCCAAATGTTAAAACTTCGTGGTCATATAATTCTCGTTTTTGATTGAACAATATTGACACACCTAAAGCATTTTCTCCAACTACGACTTCTTACTTTTCTAAATAACCATGAATTCATCTTATATTTTCAAAATAAATCATTTTCACCATTTACTTTAACACATCACCTCAAGAAGAAGAATATTGTTTTGAACATTAAAATTTTTGTGTAGTAATATAATATTTTATAAACCATTGTAATAACAAAATTACCATATTAAGCTCTACTCTGTATCGAGCACTCTTTATAAAAGTACATCCTTAAACAGTGGGTTTATCTACATGTCCTTTCACTTTTATAATACATATATATATATATATATATATATATATATATATATATATATATATATATATATTATAGTTTAGAACATGTACAAATTGTCATCTACTACAAAGTGAACATTTTGTTTCGACATTAAAAGGACAATGTCTCATCATGTAGTGTGAGGGGAGATGGAAAATTATTTTCCTTATATTGGGAAATTTTGTGCGAGAGGCAAGTGGGGTAGAGAAAATGGGAAATCAGAATTGTAAATTGTAAATTAGAATTTGAACAAAAAACGGAAAGAAGAAAATGGGGGAGAATGAGGAGAAAGGTGGTTAATAGACATGTTGAACATTTTGCACCCTGTCACACAAGATGTAGAATCCCGTTATGGCTGTCAAACAATTTCTACGGCCACATCACTCCTTACAGCTGGCCTCTTAACTCCTAGACTGCAGCCCCCTTGATTGTTATATGTGGAGCGCAGTTAAGCGAGAGACCAACAAAACTCTTTGTAATTCCAAAGATGAACTGAAGACAATGCTTATGGCAACATTTACCAAAGAGACCGCCCAGAAAATTCCGAAGTCGTCTGGAGGCCGTGGTTGAAGATAATGCCGATTTTATTGAATTTTAGGAAATATACTTGTTAAAATGAAATGTCAGTGTTATTTTCATTTTTGCGTAATCTAGACGACAATTTATTCATCGCACCCTATTATATATATATATATATATATATATATATATATATATATATTATAGTTTAGAACATGTACAAATTGTCATCTACTACAAAGTGTACATTTTGTTTCGACATTAAAAGGACAATGTCTCATCAGGTAGTGTGAGGGGAGATGGAAAATTATTTTCCTTATATTGGGAAATTTTGCGTGAGAGGCAAGTGGGGTAGAGAAAATGGGAAATCAGAATTGGAAGTTGTAAATTAGAATTTGAACAAAAAACGGAAAGAGGAAAATGGGGGAGATGGTTAATAGATTTGTTGAAAATTTTAAAGACAGGTTTAACAGTAGAAGATAAGGTATGGCCCTTTAGAGCCTATTATAGCCAGGCCTTTGAGTGTAACAAAGAGAAGGAAGAAAATGTATATGGGGTGGGAGGGAATATTAGAGGATGGGCTAAGAAGAGATTGGTAGTGGATAAACATATCTGTATTAGTGAAGTATAGAGGCTACAAATATTTTTGTACTTGAGACATTGTCCTTTCAATATCGAAAAAATATACACTTTGTAGTAGATTATAATTTGTACATGTTCTAAATTATAATTTATAATAAATATTCATAGCTCTATTTTTATATTGAGCACTGTTTTAAATTAATGTTTGGAACGTTGTTAACATTTTTTTCGTTCTTTATTCACCTGGATATATATATATATATATATATATATATATATATATATATATATATATATAATCAAGTAAATTAATCTCATTTCACTGCTTGTCAATGGTGTATTAAAAACTGAAACTTGATATCTATTAAGTTGCAGTTTACTGTATTAATAATAATAATAATAATAATAATAATAACAACAATATATCTATGCTCTACTTTTGTATGATATCTTTTTAAAAGTAATTTTTTAACTGTAGAGTGTACTTACAATAGTATTAACCATATATATATATATATATATATATATATATATATATATATATATATGGTTAATACTAATGTAAGTACATTCTACAGCTAAAAGATAATTTAAATATATATATATATATAGGTACCTACCACTAAAACAGCATAAAAACAGCATAGTATGGATAAGAAAGGTACCAAACTTAATAAAACAAACTTTTTTCATCAAAATGTTTATATTATTATTAAAAGGAAAGTAATTTTAAATTATTTAAAAAAAAATTTTAATCCCTTCTAACATTTTCAAAATTTTGTCAGAAAAGTTTCTTTTGAGTTAGCGGCTAAAAAAATGACTGTTTTACAATAGGGAAACGTAATGATGACACCACCCACTTTTTTCCCGGTGTCAAACACATTAATTTGGAAATTCTCGCAAAAATCAAATAATTGTCAGATTTTAATGAAACTTTCAACACTCATTCAGTAACAATTGAAATTATTTTTTAAATTATTATTTTTTTTAAATCTTGGTGAAAATAGTTTTTTAACTCTGTTATCCCACCCCCTCTACGTAAATCCATGGAATTTTAATAAATTTTACTTAGCTGCAATATTTTTTTAATGGTTAAACGCAGGACTCATAGGGGATAAAAATCATCTATGTTTTTTATTTTAAAGTGGACAACCTAACCGAACATCTGCCCCGAAGAGTAAAATAAAAAATGCAATAAAACTCTGATATAATTTAATTTGATAAGCTTTTAATTGCTGGAATATATAATAATAATTAAGGACATTATAGTCTGAAGAAAAAAAACTTTTTTCGATTCATAATAAAATTTTGAAAGAATTGTTTTCATTTATTATTATTATTATTATTATTATTATTATTATTATTATTATTATTATTATTATTATTATGTCATTTTTCATCATATTTCGATTTCTGCTTTGGTCTCACTACCAACCAAGTCTGCGGGGAGACCTAAGGCAGGTAGTGGCGTGTTGTTATGGCTCCATTTCATGTTTTTCTATCTTCCCTATCATCCTCCAGCATTACATAGATAAAGTTTTCCTTAGTGTGTGGGCTGTACTTAATAAGACAATTTTTTGTATATCTCTTAAGCTGGGGTTTCCAGGGATTCTTTCAATGTGTTGTTCTGTTCCATTTTTTATCATTCCAAGTGCACCTACTATCACTGGCACAACTCTTGTTTTCAATTTCCACATTTTTTCTATTTCAATTTCCAGGTCTTTATATTTTGACAGTTTTTCAAATTCCTTGATTGCTATGTTACAATCCGCTGGACAAGCCATATCAATTAATAGACAAGTTTTCTCCTTCTGGTTTTTAACAATAATGTCTGGCCTGTTTGCTTCAATTTTTCTGTCTGTGTAGATGGTGTAATCCCATAGAATGGTTACATCTTCTATTTCTGTAACCGGTGCTGGGTGATGTTCATACCAGTGTTTGCCTACAGCTTTTCCATAATGTTTGCACGTTGCCCAATGTAAATATTGCCCAACTCTATCGTGGCGATTTTTATATTCATTTGGAGCAAGCACAGAACAGCCTGAGATTAGGTGGTCTATTGTTTCTTGGTGTTTATCACAAAACCTGCATTTTGGATCCATATTATTATGCATAATATTTGACTGAAAGTTTCTAGTGAAAAGACTTTGGTCTTGTGCTGCAAGAATAAAGCCTTCAGTTTCAGACTTTAATCCAGATGCACGTAACCATCGATGAGTATTAACTTTGTCAACATTGGATTTATTGGCACGTACTGGATATTGGCCATGCAGAGGTTTGTCTTGCCAGCGCTGTTTCATCTGTTCAAGAGCTTTATCTTTGGCTTTCATTTTCATATTCTTTGCCGCAATAGCCGGCTCTTGGCTTCCGTTCTGCTTTTCTACAGAATCTACTAACTGTAAATCTTGTTTGAATTTACTGCCTTCTTTTATTATTGAATATTTTTTCTTTCTTTCTTCATGTTGCCTTACTAATTGTATCATCCAATCCTTTGTTGTTTCTATGTATGTTAGTAAGCCAATAGTTGTTGTCTTGTATGACAATTCCAGCTGAATAACACCTCTTCCACCTTCTTTACGGGGTATGTATAGACGGTCTACATCAGCCTTTGGATGATGCTTCTTATGCTTAGAAAGAAGCTTTCTTGTTTTAGCATCCATTCGCCTGATGTCGTTTAGAGTCCAGTTTAATATGTTAAAGCTATATTGGACAACTGGGATTGCAAGGCTATTAATGGCCATAACTCTGTTCTGTGAATTTAATTCAGTTTTTAATATCATTCGTAGCCTTCTATAGTACTCTTTACGCACTATTTCTTTTATTTTTTTATGGTGAATGTTTTTGCTCTCATTTACACCTAGGTATTTATAAGCTTCTTCTGGTTTCAATTCTTTTATTGTTACAGCAGGGTCTAGGCTAATTGAGGATGTTTCTTGTATTGATCCACGTAAAACTGTAGCTTTAGCACATTTATTCAAATTAAATTTCATTCCAATGTCTTCGCTGAAGCATTTTACAGTTTGCAGAAGACCTTCCAGCTCATTATCATTCTTAGCATATAACTTTAAGTCATCCATGTAAAATAGATGGCTTATTTTCTTTTGGCCTATTTTATAACCACATTCTGTCTTATTAAGTTGACTGGTTGGTGCTATTAATGATATGCAAAATAGTAAGGAAGATAAAGAATCACCTTGAAATATACCTCTTTTGATGTTTATTTCATCAGACTTATAGGTTCCATTTATATGATTGAGGTAAAGGGTTGTTTTCCATATAGACATGCACTGTTTGATGAAATTGATGATGACGGGTGATATTTTGTATATATTTAAAGTCTTTAAAATCCAGGGATGTGGCACACTATCGAATGCCTTTCGATAATCTATCCAGGCAGTACTAAGATTTTTCTTTGTACTGTAGCAGTTTTCCAGGATCATTTTGTTAATTAGCAATTGGTCTTTACATCCATAACAGCCAACGTTTGCACCCTTTTTGTTCAAGCGGTATCATGTCATTTCTTTCTAAGAATAAATATGTCTGTTTTGTTAAAATAGATGTTAATAGTTTATATGTTGTCGGAAGACATGTAATTGGTCTGTAGTTTTTCGGGTTGTTTGTGTCACCATTCTTGGGTAGAAGAAATGAAATTCCTTTGGTCATCCATGCAGGAATTTTAGTGGGATCGTCAACCATTTCTTGAAGTTCTTTGGCTAGTTTTTTATGTGTTGTATTTAAATAATATAGCCAAAAGTTAGGAATTTTATCTATACCTGGGAATTTCCAATTGTGTGCTTTTTTTAGTGCAAATTTAACACCCTCTTCTGTAATTCCAGCCCATGTCTGTTCTGGTTTATTTTTCATTCGATCTATCTCTTGTGCAATCCAATCTACTTCCTTGCTATGTTCTTTAGGGCAAGCCCATATCTTTTCCCAGAACTGTGTGACTTCTTCCATTCTGGGGGGGGGGACTGTCACTTCAATTCTTTTTTTACCTATTTCCCTGTAAAATCTCTTTGTATCGGTTTGAAAAATCTTGTTTTGTCTGTAAAATTATTATTATTATTATTATTATTATTATTATTATTATTATTATTAAATAATTCATAATGTGTTACAAATATTTTCAAAGTCTTTTATGGAATCGTTGTTTTAATTCCTTTTTAGTTAAGAACTGATGATTATATTGCCTATCTAAAATTGAAAATTTAATAAAAATCGTTCACCAAAAATATTTTTAAATAATTTAAAATACTTTTTTGTGTGTAAATATGTTTATTCTGATTAAGTACGATGTTCCATTTGATTAAGTACGATGTTCCATCGGAGTCATAACACGTTTTCATCAACATTAAATTAGATATTTTTTACCATGCCTTAAACTTAATGATAACTTATTAATAATATGAAAAATACATAATAAAAATATTAATAAATAACATAATAAAACTCAGGATTAATTTAAAATAACCGAAGTTTTTTATTAAATGAAAATTATTTTAAAAGAAATTTAAATTTTTTAAATTTTTATTTATTCAGAAAGCATGTTCAAATGTCTGACTATAAATCTAAACTAAAATTCTATAAAATATATAATTGCTGAAAATATTAAGTTAAATTTTTAATTTTACTATTTAGTTACCCCCACTAAAAAAAAAACCCAAAAAGAATTAAAATTTCAAAATTGTATGTTTTAAACTAATTGGAATTTTGGCTAGTATGGTCGCCACCCTTTAGCGTTATGTCAGTCATAAATCATTCGTCACCTCGATGACGCAAATAAAACAGGGCTACCCGAGTTAAAAAGATTGTTATTGTAAATTTCTGGCAGTAAGCAATTATTACTTGATTGAAATCAGATAAAGGTAAGTTTGAATTTTAAAAATTGACTTAAATGACGTGTCGGCGAGGTATATTTTATTTTTGCAAAATTTTTAAAACAAATTTGGCTACTGTTTACGTATTGTTGATGTAATGTATCGATCAATAAATAATGGTGGGAAATTAAAAAAAAATTTTTAAATAAAAAATAATTAAATTAAATTCGATAGAATTTCGGTTTTCCAGTGTATTTTTCTTTCTGGAACTAAAATTTAATCTCTTGGCTTTCAATTACAGCTAATTGTAAAGCTTGAAGATAACGTATTTATTTTTACAATTTCAATTTAAATTTAGGTATGCGGTTTTTACAGAGGTTTAGTGGAAGTAGCTATATATATCAGTCAGTTAAGTGCCATACGTGATACACGCTTGGGCGATCATGTCTCGAAAAAGACATGACTGACTGGGCAGAAGATTATCCCGCAGTAGGTTGCCATTGCTTTCTGCGGTAGACTGGTTGCCAACCAAGGCTATAGAACCCAATCTGTCCTGCTATTTAACCCATAACTGGAAGGAAGAGATGGACTAATACTTTCCCAAGGGTATTTACGCGTAAGTGAATGCAATGAATTCAACTGGAATTCGAACTAGGTTCCCCGATTTCACTGCACCACAACGCACATATTGCATAAATGTGCTACGTTAGAGATGGGTTGCATGAATCAGTGTATATTTCGTACATTTGTTTGTATGAATTATGATTTTTCTCGTATGAAGCTACCCTCGAAAAAAATTCTATTTTAAGTATATTTCAGTTAGAATTGAATAAACATGAAATTTGTTTCCGGATAAAGCGTCAATTGTAATCATTTTTTTTGTGAAAATGTCTTTTCTTTGAAGCTCTTGAAGAGTACGAGTCTAAATTAAAAATGATAGAACAAAAAAAAAAAAAATGAGAATACTATTTATTTGGTCAGTCCAGCCAGAGAAGTCGAGGAGAGAAATAGCAGGTCAGAGTCACAACCAAAGTGTTTATAATTCAAGCATCTGCTTTATGTTTACCCCAGTATCATTTCTTCTTTTAAAAATAAGCTACTCGGTCGATACAGAATAAATTAGATATATTTTCTATAAATCATGTTTGCATTGTTATTCCAGCGAGTATATAAAACGATTTAATGACACTTTTTTCATTTCTATCAACATCCACTTGTAAATAAAACTTTTTAAATTATTAAACTTAATGGAAAATTTAGCTCATTTTCTATTTAAAGACAAATAAATAGTAAGGCTTAAAAGCACATTCCATACGGTCACCGAAGTTAAGCAACGTCAACTGGAATTGAAACTTTTCACGGCATATTAACCCTTAGTAAGTTATTTAAAGCCAGAAAATATTTTTAGATTGTAAATATTTTCGGGTGGCGACAATCATATTTTAGTGATACAAGTACTAATTAACCAATAGCTGGAGGTTAAGAGGTGGATCTGTATCTTTTTCAAGATTTTTAATTGAATATAACGAACTCAACTGTAATTGGAACTCGGCTCGCTGATTAACAATTCCGAGTCATTATTCATTGCACCACCTTCACATCCAGGCTTACAGCACTTGGTATTCCTAAGCGGTCACCCATCTTGATACTGACCAGGCTCGACGATGCTCACATTTTCGGTCCATGGTATCCCCAGCATCCTTCTGTAGGACCACATTTTATCGCTTCCAGTTTCCTCTTCATCTTCATGAAGATTGTCCAGTATTCACTGCCATATAGGAGAATATTGCTACGAACCCGTTTGGGTCAGTAACATATAAAAATACAATTTTAGTTGGAATAATGCTGAAAGGAGTGAATTAAACCATAACGCAAGATAGTTTTATACAGAAAGGAAATTTGTTATAACACACCAAAATATTCAGCAAAAACACAGAAATAAGGTGACAGAACTATAATATACCAGATACTAGAACGGGTTCAAGTTCGTACTACTTTTACACAATATTCACTGGAAAATAAGAGGTGAGTCTAACGAGGAAGATATTTGGAGGAAGTTTAGGCGGATAGAAAAAGGTCATTCAGCTCGGCTAAAGATTATATATATATATATATATATATATATATATATATATACACAGCTAGGGTTTGGTCAGAATGATTAACAAAACAGTCTTTACCTTTCACGACAGCACGTGGTGTATTCACTGGATGTTGAGGAAGGTCTTCATGTAGAGAATTTCAGCTGGTAGCTTGATGAACGTTCTTTCGACGTCTTGAACATAGAGGCCAACAACTCTAGGGTTTTCTACTATTTCTTCCCTTTTATATAGAAAGAGGGGCCTATATTCATTAGCCCTCTTTTTCTCTGGCCTTTTCCTTCTTTTCACTGTAACCATAGTTACCAGGCTATTTAATCTCTTTTTGGAAAGGGCAGAACCTGACCTTGTGACCTAATTCATACTACTCTCCTTTCTGGAATGGTAGAACACTGACCGAATGATCCGTTACTACTACTTTTTTGGGATTGGTGACAACCTGACCGAATAACCTAGTTACTACTATTCATGCTAAGGTGACTATTTCTACTCATGGCCCAAGGCTTTTGAGGCGAAAAAACGCTTCTAACTTCCTCGTTACAATATATATAGCATAACAAATCAGTACTGCTTTCTTTGTTTTTAATAAATTTTTTCTAGCAGTTGCTTCTGTTGTGCTGCAGAAACAACTGATATCCAGCAGAAGAGTCTTCTGGACCTTACATTGACAACAGAACAGGCAACCTGTTCCGCCTTCTATAAGCGTGGACCAAGCGAGTCTCCCTGAGAGCAATACACTGCGCCTCCTCGGCGTTACCCTCTTTTCCGATATCAATTGGAATCATTACATTGAGTCACTAGCTAAATCCACTGCTAGGAAGGTTGGGTCACTCTGTCGGGCCAGGATGTTTTTTCCGCCTGAATCCATCTTGCACATATACAAATCAACCATCCGTCCATGCATGGAATACTGCTGTCTTATATGGTCAGGCGCCCCAGCTGTTCTCAGTGTTCTTGACAGTCTCCAAAGGAGAATCAGTAATGTGATAGGTACCGACTTGGCGGCTCGACTTCAGCCGCCTTTTCACCATGGCTTCCTTCTGTCTGTTCTATAGATATTTTCATGGCTTCTGCTCCGAGGAACGTAAGTCACTGGTGCCCCTGCCAGAGGAGTTTACTCGTGCAACCAGACTGGCAACTGGGCCCCACCCATTCACAGTTAGATCAACCAAATGCAGACGACAATTCTACTCCCTCAGCTTCTTTTCTCGCGTTTCCTACCTGTGGAACTATCTTCGATATTCTTGCTTTCTTGAGGGCTACAACCTCCAGGAATTTAAATGCAATGTCAATACCCATCTCTTAACCACTTGACTCTAGTTTTTTGTACAACACCCTGTATATTTTTCCTTATCTCTCTACCTTTGCAACTGTCATCACATCTGTATTCTTATCCTTCTCTTGATCCTTTCTCTGACACCCCCTGTAACTGGTTCGTCTTTCTCTTTACTCTCCTCCTATCTAATCTTTTACTCTTATGTACCCCCCTGTGCATCAGTGGCGTTGCCGCCTTGCATGGGGTGAAATGATTAAAAACAAAAAAGAAAGTGTTAACATTATGGTCATTTCTTTCAGACATAATTCTATTTTTCACATCGTTTGCTTCTTCCTCTGTGGTAAAGAATTAGCATCAAACATGTTTCTTTGTATTGTTTTCTCTCCGTTTGGAGCACAAAGCGCGCACGAAAATGCTTAATCAGTTTAAAATCTCATCGTCGGATGCTTAAGAAAATATCAAACCAGATTATCTACCGGCACGTTCTCTTAATCATCTTGCGATTTGCTGAACCACAAGGACTAAATACTATTTTAAGCCGATACATAGTTAAAGAAAAAAGCATTTGTGGCTAGAATTGAAGATTCTTAATTTTAAAACTGATTTTAATAATGGAGTATAAATGTTAGCTCTACTTGTTAGTATAGAGTCAGTCAGTCAGTCAGTCAGTCAGCTAAGTGCCATACGTGATAAACGCTTGGGCGATCATGTCTCCAAAGAGACATGACTGACTGAGCAGAAGATTATCCCGTAGTAGGTTGTCATTACTTTCTGCGGTAGACTGGTTGCTAGCCAAGGCTATAGAACCCAATCTGTCCTGTTATTTGACTCATAGCTAGAGGGAGACGCGATGTATCATATTATTACATAGTAATTAGTGGGTGATCAGTTTATTACTTCAAAACAATAGAAAACCGATCCTCCACTTTATGACCAGTAGAAGCCTGAATCATGATCCCAACTATTATATTCAGTCAGTCAGTTAAGTGCCATACGTGATACACGCTTGGGCGATCATGTCTCCAAAGAAACATGACTGACTGGGCAGAAGATTATCCCGCAGTAGTTTGCCATTACTTTCTGCGGTAGAGTAGTTGGTACCCAAGGCTATAGAACCCAGTCTGTCCTGTTATTTAACTCATAACTGGAAGGAAGAGAAAGATTAATACCTTTCCCAAGGGTATTTGCGCGTCAGTGAATGCAAGGAATTCAACTGGAATTCGAACTTGGATCCCTGATTTCTCATTCCGAGCCGATAGCCACAGCACCACAACGCACATCCATATAGTATAGAGTAAAACATTCTGAGAATTTGGTCATAAAATCAGTTGCATGCCAATACGTCTTCAGATCTCATTGTCGTACTTTCCATCCTGTGTTAGATTATTTCCCAGGTATTTAAATTTTCACACATGTTTGATTTTTGTATCCCTGACGTGCAGTTGGCATTTTGTGGTCCTCTTGCTGATGACCATGCATTCATTTTTTCTTGAAGTCCATATTTAGTCCTTCTTCTCACTTTCCCATGACATACAATTGGCCCAACGAAGGTGATGATTACTTCTTATAACATAACAGAAAATGTGTTGTGCTTATCACTCAATTGGCCCAACGAAAGTCATGCTTGTTACTTATAACTGACCTAACGCAAAAATCGTTTTCTGCCTATCAATTAATTATCCTAACGAAGATAATGATTAATTCTTATAATTGGCATAACGCAGAAAATATATTTTTTGCTCATCCCACAATGGGTCCAACAACATTAATAATAAATGCTTATAACAATTGGACTAACGATGAATTTTTTTCTGCTTATCAGATAATTGTCCTAACGGAGGTAATGATTACTGTTTATAATATAATTGACCAAACGCAGAAAATGTAATCTATCTTCTTAAAGGATCAATAAGTACTCCATAATTGCTGATGTTACCAGAATTTAATAAAAACTTATAAGAATGCTGCCAGATGATTCACTGAAATCTTTGTCATGAGCTTTTTTTTCATTTAAAATAATGCACAATGATTAATTTTCATGATGTGCAAAATGTTATGATAGACGTTTAGTCAGATCAGTTAGTTAAGCGCCATACGTGATACACGCTTGGGCGATCATGTCTCGAAAGAGACATCACTGACTGGGCAGAAGATTATCCCACAGTAGGTTGCCATTGCTTTCTGTAGTAGACTGGGACCCAATCTGTCCTGTTATTTAACCCATAACCGGAGAGAAGAGACGGATTAATACCTTTCCCAAGGGTATTTGCGTGTAAGTGAATGCAAGGAATTCAGCTGGAAGCCGAACTCGGCACTCCGATTTCTCGTTCCGAGTCGATACCCACTGCACCACAACGCACATTACAAAAATTAAATTTGATTTATTTGTTTTAATCACTATCGCAATCATAGTTTTCTAAATTAAACATAATAATAATCACATATTCTTGCCTTTGTACCTCACTAAGCTATACACAAGAAATATTTCGAATTCATTTATTTTCTAACTCATACAATCCTACCTTTTTGCGTGAATTTTGTGGATTGAAGATTTATAATTATTTACATTATTTACACTTGGACCAATGCCATCATGTTTGATGTTATTGCAACGTTGTGCCACCTGGGTTTTTCGATATGGATAACTTTCAGGGAATTTCGAACTGAATCTTTTATTTAATGTACAGGGGTAGCTTATTCTCGCCATGCTATTAATGGTCTTGTTCTTATTTGGTACTGTTCGGTTAGTAATCGTCCTGTTACCAATAAGTCTTGAGCGAGCGGCAATGGAGCAGTACTGAAAAAAAGAACAAGCTTACATATCTCTAGACATGGACGGCAAAACAAAAACAATCTACCTCCATAGATTAAATGAAGACTTCAGTTTAAAATTTCTTGAACGTTACTCAGATTGACAAATCTGATAAAGATAGAAAGACGCAATAATAGTAACAAAGACGCTGTGATAGTAACAAAGATGTGGACAATTTTTTAATCAATTCACTTCAAGCAAGGCGAAATCGCCACTGATACGCAGGGGTTTCCAGTGAGAGAAAAGACTGGTTACATGGAGTGTCGAAAAAAGGAAAAGAGATGGATGGGATTCAAAGAGATAGAAGATGGCATTTGACGTTGCATTTAAATTTTGGGAGATTGTAGCTATCAGGGAAGCAAGTAAATGGAAGAGAGATCCAAAATGGGAAGTGCGAGAAAAGAAACCTAAACTAGAAGAGGAGCCGGCATTTAACTATTTAAACGGTAAAAGGGTGGGACCCAGACGCCAATCTAGTAGCACGCTAAAATTCAAGTGGTCGGAGCACCAGGAAATAAAGCTCGTCAGTTGTTGCCATAAAATATTTGTAGAAAAGACAGAGGGAAGCAACATCACGTCAGTCAGACAGTGATTGAAGTCGATATGTAAAGTCAGGATCGATTATATTGTAGATCTTTCTTTGGATTTTGTCGAGACTCTCAAAATCAATAGCAGGAGCACCCGACTAGGTATGGCAACAATATTCAATACACAGACGAACGGTTGAGTTTGAGTTTGAATTCGAGTTTTTTTTAACGGCATATCAACCTTTGTGGGTTATTTAATGCCAAAAAGGTGGGGTTTTAAGGTACTTTTTTTTAATGTCCGGTTATATTGAGAAGGTTGATTTAGTCAGATTGAGTTTGCGTTTGAGTTTTGTTTAACGGCATATCAACCTCTGTGGGTTATTTAATGCCAAAAACGTGGGGTATTAAGGTATTGTTTTTTTAATGTCCGGTTATAGTGAGAAGGTTGATTTAGTCATATTGAGTTTGAGTTTTGTTTAATGGCATATCAACCTCTGTGGGTTACTTAATGCCAAAAAGGTGGAGTTTTAAGGTATTTTTTAAATGTTTGGTTATAGTGAGCAGGTTGATTTAGTCAGATATTAATGAATTTTTTTTCTTTTTATTCTTTTTATTTTAGAAAACTGAAAATGTCTTCTAGTTTTTATTTAAAAATGTTTTGCTGAGAATATTTTTTCCTTAAAAAATGTGTTATGGAAATTTTTTCTTTAAAAATATATTGTTGGTAATATTTTTCCTTAAAAAATGTATATTTTTCTATAAAAGTCTATTTTTATGTATATATTTCTATAAATGTGTACTTTTTATACTTTCATGGTGTTTTGACCCCAGTTTGGAGGTTAACTATTTGCCCATAGCTAGGACCCTAACAGGTGCTACCACTCCGGGTCAGGGTGGACCTGGGAACAACAGCAATTAAGAGGTGGTTCCATGCTCTTCACAACTTCCCAATCAGAGGTCTTGCTGCAGGATGCAGCTTACCGTCATGCCCAGGACCAACGAATAGTTGATTTATAAATGTGCAAGATAAATCCTGGCAAGAAAGCCGTTCTGGCTAGTGACCCAAACTTCGTAGCAGTAGATGCAGCAACAGATTCGATATACTGATTTCCCTTGAGGTCGGTTTAAAACGTGAGGCCAAAGAGGTGCACTTAATTAGTAAAAATAGGAGACAAAAATATGTGCTCGTCAAAAAACAATAACTGAATGATCAGTGATAAAATAACCATAAAAATCAACAAGAAACAGCCAAAAACAGCGACCAAAGATGAGAAGGTAAATAGGATGGGTGAATATCCTGAAAATAAATCATTTCAAAAGGAGACAAAATATATCTGGAGATACTGGGAGAAAATTTATAATGAAGACCCAAAAATAGAATTTAAAACAAAACAAAAAAAAAAAATCAAATTAATATGTTACGGAAATTAACGAAGATTAACGAAACTTGGTTATAAACAACCGACAATTTCAAATGGTTTGTTTGAACATTATTTTTGATCGATACTCGTATTTAAGTAGATATTCTGTTTACAATCAAACAGTATTATATGTTTATTTCTACGGGCTGATTATTTACGATAATGAGCAAAAACAATATTCAGATGACCCGAGGAATGAATTTCTGGATGAAACAGACTATACGCGCTTGTTGTTGACCTCAGGCTTCACTCTTATATTTACGTACGCTTTATAGATAAACTGAACTATCGCCCGGTTCACACTCCACCCACGTCTATTGAACAGGTGTAGAGGCTCATCCCTCGTTCCCTGTTTAGGATGTGGTTTCCGGCTTTCTCTTTTCCAATCTTTTCACTCTTACGTAGCCCCCTGCACACCAGTGGCCTTACCGCCTTGCCCGGGGTGATATGATTAAAAAAAAAATCTCTGATATTGAGTACTTGCACCCACACATATAGCATACTATATTTTAATCATATATATATATATATATATATATATATATATATATATATATATACTAGCAGTATAGCCCGGCGTTGCGCGGGTGATATGAAAGCTTTAAACTAATCCATGGTCCTGGAGCTCAGACTCAGCCTAAAGAATATTTGTGTGAAGTTTGGTGAGAATCGGATAAAAATTGTGGATTTGTATAAAGGACATACGTACAGATAAACAAACACAAACACAAACATCTTGCCTTATATATATATATATATATATATATATATATATATTATCGATTTTCTGCACTATTGTAAGAACTTCAACCTTGAAACTTCTGAATATCGTTTCTTATGTCTTTGTCTATGAGTGTATCAAATTAAAATCGGACCACTCCTTCTATAACCCGATTTTTTCGATTATCGATTTTCGATATTTATCGGGGGTACCTCGACACAAAACCGCGCTAAGAACTCTCGCAGACGCTTATAGTACAACTGTGTAAATTTTCAAGAAAATCGGTTCAGCCGTTTCTGAGTCTATATGTAACGGACACACACACAGACACTGTTCCATTTATAAATAAGTTTATAGATAGATAGATAGATAGATAGATAGATAGATAGATAGATAGATAGAATTGATAGATAGATAGATAGATAGATAGATAGATAGATAGATAGATAGATAGCGAAACTGTGATTGTTAGTTCCCATGGAGAACAGTGTAAAAAAATATGGTGATTCTACCCTACAATTACTCACTGGATAAATATAACCATTCCACAAGACCCTTGTAAAAAGATTGATATATGTCGATTGAAGAAATAATGAGCTGCCGACCAAGTTCATGAAAAAATTGAGGAGTATTCAGATTAAATTTATGAAGATTTGAGAAGCTTTTCTGCTCCTTTCGTCCTCTTAGGTGGTTATCAGATCTCGCTTGTTTGAAAATGCATATAGCAAAATAATAATTTATAGTAATTATTAGAGATGTTAACATCAAAAGGTAAAGATATTGAAAAATCTTAGAAGTGTTTTAGCAAAGGATGAAAAAGCTGACAAAAATGATATCCGGCAAGTTGAGGTTTATCTCCAGGTTTGATTTTGTGCAACAGTATCTAAGTGTAAAATAATGTAATAACAGATGTCAGAAACTCGGTTCGATTTAGACATTCGTAATGGGTTAGAATTTGTCAGCACTGACAAGGCAAACCTTGCCTTCCATTGATAACATCAGTAGGTTGTCAGCAACAATCACCAGGAAAATCCGAACGTCGATGACGCAGCTGATAAGAAAGCATTACAGCATTATTTGTGATTTGCGTGCTAAAACGCTGAGTATTTTCTCACTTTTCTGGTTTCTACGTTTATTCAAAAGAACCTTAAGTTTATTAACTCTGTTTCTCGTTACGTTTCTTCACCTTCCTATAAGACAGAGTGGTCTCCTCACTTGCAATATGGCCGCCACGCCCATTTTCATTATCGACGCTTGCATTTCTGTCAAGCGACATGAAAACATTTTTTTTGTTATTCTGATTTCTTTCGTCTTCATTTTTATGATTTTTCGTTTTTCTTTGTATTTTTCTTTTCTCATTATTCGTTTCCATCTTTCTTTCCGCAATTACTCCTTTTTTTTAGAATTTCGTTCATTCTTTCTTTTCTCTGTTTCATTCTTTCTTTCATTCTTGCTTATTTTACTTCTACCATTTTTCTTTCTTTCTTTCTTTCTTTCTTTCTTTCTTATCGTCCTCCATTTCTTTCTTTATATTTTGACTGTTTTTACTCTACCATTTCTTTCTTTCTTTCTTTCTTTCTTTTTTGCCTTACACCATTTCTTTCTTGCTTTTCTTCCACCATTTCTTTCTTTTGTTCTTTCTTTGTATCATTTCTTTCTTTCTTTCGTTCTTGGTTTTCTTTCTTTCTTTTCATTATTTCGTTCATTGCTTTTTTTTGTCACAATTTCGTTTTTCTTTCCTTTTACCATTTCGCCGTTTTTCTTTCATTGCGACAAACAAAAGTGTCTATGACATGAACACTAAAATAATAAATCAAACCTGAGAAAGCTTGCTTACCACCTTTGCCTTCGTCAATGCATTCGTCCTTTTCTGCTTCTGAATAAGAAGCTGATTTCTATATGAAGGATTATTCTGTTACGTGCTCCATTTCACAAAGCATCGTTTTTAAAATTATCACCTATGTTTTAAAATTAACACACACGAGACATTGTAGTAGATATAATTACCTTAATCTACGTTTAACTTTTTCGACATCAATTTTTAAAACTCTTCAAATGAAGTGCCAAAAACCCCTAAAGATAAAAATATATTGGGAAGCTTCAAAAAACACAATCATTCATATAAATAGACTCAGTTTGATGACGTATATCTCCCATTATTGTGAAGCTATGTCAATGTAGCTGTCACAAAATGATTTTGAGGTTTTTTTTTGTTTTTTTTTAATCATCTCACCCCAAGCAAGGCATTCCACTGCCACTATTGCGCATGGGGCTACATAGGGGAAGGTAAAGAGAAGGAGTGGTTAGACATAGGGAATGTCAGGAGGAAGGTGACAGATGAGTAAGGATAACAAGGATGAGGGTTGGGCAGATGGGAAGAGTGTTTGATAGAATGGGAGCAGGTTAGTGTGTTAGGAGGTGTCTATTGACCTTACATTTAAACTCCTAGAGATTGTAGCCGTCGGGGAAGCAATCGTTTGGAAGAGAATTCCACAGTCGGGAAGTGCGAGGAAAGAAACTGTTGGAATAGAAGTTACGGCTGCATTTTATCGGTTTCACTGTAAATAGGTGGGATCTAGTTGCTAATCTAGTATCTCGTTCAAATACGTATTTAGGGGGCACTAGTGATCTAAGTTCATCGGAGCAGAAGCCGTGAAATTATTTATAGAAGAGACACAGGGAAGCCACGTCGCGCCGGTGGGAGAGAGACTGCAGGCGGTCTGCCAAGTCAGTATCTATCACATTACAGACCCTCCTCTGAACCTTATCGAGAAGCCCGAGGAGAACACCAGGGGCACCCGACCAGATATGGCAGCAGTATTCAATGCACGGGCGGATGGTAGATTTATAAATGTGCAGGATAGATTCAGACGGAAAAAACTTCCGGGCCCTACACAGAGAACCGACTTTCATAGCAGCGGATTTAGCAATGGATTCGATATAGTCCTTCCATTTGAGCTCCGCTGAAAGTGTGAGACCAAGGAGGCGCAGTGTTTTACTCTCTGGGAGGCAAGCCTGGTCCATGCTAATGGGAGGTAGGTGAGATTGTCGATGATGGTTAATTGAGAGTAGCTTCGTTTTAGAAGCATTAATTTTGCTAATGTATTCGTGTTTGGCCCATTATGCCAAGTGACTGGAAAACGCTCTTACTGATTGATCTTGCTGGAGTTTAAACATCTCAGCTAGAAAATTTCATCTTAAATCTTGTTCACCTCTTTGGTTCTCTCCTGTTTGTTTGGCTGTCTTGGCTCACAGGAATAACTTCTGGCTTTACCGGAGTGACACCTCTGATCACAATATGTGCATCTTTGTCTCTGCTCGTAATAAATGTGTGTCCATAATGATGCTAAGCTGTTGTTTGCTAATAGAATAAAACAGCAGATAACATCTCCCAAGTTTGGTTCCAAAGATTACTGCAGGAGTGTGTTGAACAACAGAAAACCTTCGATACTTCCTTTATTAAATCAATTCCTCACATCCACAGCAGACAAGGTCGAGTGCTTTGCTCGCAAATTCTTATTCAACTTCACACTTCACTCGTCTGGTGTACTCACACCCAACTTCCCTCCTAGAACTGAGGCTCAACTGAGTAATATATCTCTGGTCTCTAACATAATTTATAAGCTTGAATCCCACAAGGCAAGCGGAAGGGATGGAACTCCGGTTAACGCCAAAAAGAAATGTGCTTTTGGGCTGGTTCCACTTCTCTCCAAACTCTATAACTATTGACTCACTTCTTTCTGCTTTCCTGCTTGTTGGAAGTTCTCCTCTGAAGTTCCTGTTTTTAAGAACTCTGGAGAGCATTCCCACCTCTGTAATTATTGCCCTATTAGTCTCTTACTTTTTTTTGCAAGGTATTCGAGACAGATATCAACGCCGAAATAGTTAGGCATCTCATCCCACAAACTTCTCTCTGACAACCTATATGGCTTCTATTTTGCCAGGTCTACAACTGATGTGTTAACGAACTTCATTGAATATATAAGGCTCTTAATAAGAACGGCGAAGTTTGAGTTTTTGCTCTTGATATCTCGAAAGCATTTGACAGGGTTTGGCATTCTGGCATTCTGTGCAATCTCCAAAGCTACGGTATTTCTGGACCATTGTTTGATTTAATCCAGTCGTTCCTATCAAATTGTGAAATTAAGAGTTGTCTTGAATAGGTAAGCTTCCAGATTCTTTCATACAAACGCAGGCTCTACCAAGGCTCTATCCTACGTCCTAGCTGTTTTCTGACCCTCATCAATGATCTTCCTGATGTAATCAGTTCCCAAGTAGGCATCTATGCAGATGACACCACCAGTCTATCCGTTTCAATACGAAATCTGCCAAGGCTAACAAAGGCTAACTGTGATTGACTAGGGTAGGAAATGGTTAGTAAATGGTTAGTAAATTTGAAAGCCTCCAAAACGAGTCTGCTCTCTTTTAACCACCACGAAGAAACTTTCCCGTATACCATCAGAATAGATAACGCAAGTCTCCTAGAGAGCAACGCACCGCACCAACTTGGCCTCAGTCTCTCAACTGACCTAAAATGGAAGGGCTACATTGAATTCATAGCTGCCGCTACTGCTAGGAAGTTTAGTCCACTGTGTCGCTTTTTCTCGTCAGAATCCATTTTGTAAATTTATAAATTTACCATTTGTCTGTATATTGAATAGTATTACCGTATCTGGTCGGATGCTCCTGCTATTCATCTTGAGGTTCTCTACAAAATCCAAAGAAGGATCTTCAATATAATCGTTCCTGACTTGGCAACCCGCCTTCAGACATTTTCATAGCGATGTGATGTGGCTTTCCTCTGCTTTTCTACAGGTATTTTTATGACAACTGCTCTGATTAGCTTTTTTCCCTTGGAC
Source organism: Ascarosepion bandense (assembly GCA_037127315.1). Taxonomy (NCBI): domain Eukaryota; kingdom Metazoa; phylum Mollusca; class Cephalopoda; order Sepiida; family Sepiidae; genus Ascarosepion; species Ascarosepion bandense. The sequence goes on from JBBBDQ010000904.1 coordinate 2,371,812, forward strand.
ATCAACCACATGTAGATTTGCATTTGGGTCCTACCCTTTTACTGTCGAACTAGTTAAATGTAACTGCCTCTTCTGCTGTAATAGTTTCTTTTCTCGAACATCCCGTTTGTGGAACTCGCTTCTATTTGCATGCTTCCCTGATAGCTACAATCTCCAAAAGTTTAAATAAGGAGAGAATTAGGGTGATTTGCTACCATCTGAGTGGCATGACAGGTTCTAATTGTAAAGATAGAACTGGCAGAACCAAGGAATTTCATTCAGTTCATTCGAGTACTTTCCATGAAGGTAGTGATAGAGGCTTGCTACATCTCGTCTGGGGTTACAAGGTGAAGAATAATTTGTCATCCACAAAGACGCGGAGATGTTTTTGAACTATTGAAACTGGAAAGTGAGGACTGAGCAGCTTCTGCCCAAATATGACAGTAGTACTTCATTTTAAAAATGATCTAGTTCTTGTAAAGGGTGAGGATAACACGAAGAGTCAGGTACTTACCGGGGCGGTGCAGGGAACGGATCATTTTTTGCTACATCTTTAGCAATTTATTGTATGTACGAGTTCCACTTGAAGCCTGGGGTTAGATTAATGTCCAATAGTAGCTCAATGCACGGAGCCATCCGCAGGGGACATCCAGTCATCGGGACTGATGGTAGTTCGGAGTCCGGTCGGTAATGATAGATTGTAACTATTTTCATTTTCGAGGCATTGAATATAACCAACCAGTTTTTTTTCGACTGAGATGTTAGATTAAGGTCAGAGGAGAGATCATTTTCCAATCTCTGGTCATCACGTGTTTTTAGATTTGTACTCATATATCATTGTACAATCTGCATAGAAATTAAAAAAATGATCTGAGTATAGTCTTAAGCAGAACGTTTATTTAAAGTAAAAAGAGGATCGGTCTGAGAAGTGAACCCGGAAGGATGCCTTGTCATTAACATTTACTTTTAGGGACCTAACCGTTAAGAAGTACTTTATTATGGAAAAACCTTTTCTAATGATTCCATAGCTGGAGAGCTTGGGCAGCAATCCTTTGTTCTACAACTTGTTGAAGGCTTTCGAAATATCTAATGCTATGGTCCTTAGCATGCATTTGTTTTTTAGTGCTTTACTGATTCTGTGAGTAATGGTACTGATTGTGTGATTTCCGTGACTACATAAGTATAAAAAGGAGAGTTTTCTCACCGGATTTATTCAATAAAGTGAGGTGTTCCTGAAAAGAGCTAGAAGTCCTATTAGGGTTTATTATTGACGAAAATAGACTAAGCAACACAATATACACGGATGACACTGTAGATTGGAAACTGAGAACGGAAACTGAAAGAACTCTTCGACAAGTTAGTTAGAGAAAGCAATAAGAAAAGACTATTGACCGTAAAATAGAAAATACGGTCATAAGCAGCAGGAAAGACAGCTAAACGTGCAAGCTATGTATTGTTAACATTAGAATCATACAATTGTAGGAATTTGACTAGCTGGTTTATATAACAGATGACAGGGAATATGACGCATACATCTGAAAACGCATAGATAGGGCGAAAATAACTTCCTGAAACTAAGCCAAGTATTAAGAGATATAAAAAATGTTAGAAGAAAAGATTGTTATGTAATATATAATATCCTGTATTGTAGTGAATGCTGGACAATTCCATCACAGATGAGGAAGAGACTGGAAGAGAGAAATGTTCTACCAGCGAATGTTAAGAATTCTATAAAGAGAACATTTGAGCAAGAACTAAAACTGAAGGAAAATAGGAAAAACAAAGAAACGTATACACACATTCATAAGGGGACGGTAGAAATTTCTGGGATTCCTTAATGAGTGAAGAAGGCCTGGAGAAGTAAACACTTACAGGACGTATAAAAGGCAAGATATGTAAGGAGAAACTATATAACCTACTTAACGAGTTTGTATGAGGTAGGGGTAGAACAGAGCTAAAAAAGGGTTTCAGAAGGTTAAAAGTTACTTAGAGTAATAAAAGAAAGTCATGGAGAGTCATAATCTTACAAAATCTGAAAGAGCACATTACAAGACCGAGACTGTGTACTGAGCAACATACCTATTTAACTAAAAAAATGATGACGGCATCAAATTGTTGTTTAGATTTACCTTTCAATTTCTTTAGCCACAATCTGCGAATTTTATTTCTCGTAAAGTATATAAAGGTCATAATTTTTTAATGATGTTTTTTTAAAATTTTTTTATTGCTATAAACGTTATTTTTAGCGGGTTTACTTGTTTGAGTTGCTATCTCTATTTTTTTTTCTTTAAACAGTGAAGTTAAAAACTTTTCTAGATAAGGCTACTAAAGATTGTGCCTCCGACATCAATCGAACTTTTATCTATTTTTCTATTGGGAAAATCGCTTCTATAACCGAAACGTGTTGCTACACACTTAACCACGGATAGAGCAAGGTTTGAATTGCCTATTTAATGAAAGCACATGTCTTGTTGGGACTTTTAGGAATCTATATCTGCTGGCGTCAGTTTCGTACCCGAAACATAAACAGTAATAATTTTTGAATGAATTTTTTTGTTTTTAGTAGAACTTCACAATTTAGGCCGATTATTAATTTCACAGTTAAGAGAGAAAAAAAAGGGAAGAAAAGCTTAAGTACGGATAGCAACACAGAAACGTGTAAAATGACCATACATATAAAAAAATTCAATATCCTTCAGGCAATATTACTGCTTTAGAGCAGAGATGAACTCCAATGTAAGCCAGGATTTCAAATGCCGATTTTTTTGGTTGGCAGGGCCATTTTATTCTGGAGAATGATGCAACACTCTTTTTACTCAAAATTTACCAATCATGTGTCATTGAGTCAACGTAAGTTAAACTTAGTAACCATTTATATCAATATTTCTGGTAAATATCATTATATATTAGTCAAGCTCTGATTCAAGCCAATTAGGAGAAACGTAACCCAGCAAGGTAAATATACAGAAAATCGCTTATGCAATAATACATAATTGAAAAAAAGTACTTAGAGAAATAATTACCATTTTATTTTCTCTCTCTTTATATATATATATATATATATATATATATATACACACACACACACACATATATATATATATATATATATATATATATATATCATATCTGTGTATGTGTCTGTGTGTATGCAGTTTTTTCCTTATTCGCACTTTTATTTTCTGTGATTTTATTTGCTGAAATCAAATCCAGAAATAAAGAATACACCTTCTATGTACCATGTTCCTTTAGGATGTGGACGATCATAGTTTTCCACAAGTTCAACGTAAATATTCAGAACTTTGTTCATGAATGGTAGACTCAAATGCAGATGGGGATAATATAAAGCTCTAATTAGTGTTTTTTTCCCTTCTAATTTCAAATTTACTGCATCACTATAAGTGAAATCGTTAGCTTTAATAATATCATTCTTACTCTGTTGTTACATCCACAGAGTTTAATCTGTCATTCTCCTCATATTCCACTGGTAAGAACAAACTTCTACAGAGACAGCTTCTTTTGAAGAACTGCTACTTTGTGGTACGGGATCTTAGCCCGTTCAAATCTAGAATCAATCGTTATCTATCTTCCATATCTACATAATCTCCATCTTCTACTCCCTTTTCTTACTTTCATATCACACACATCATTCAGTAACCCTTTACCTTTTGTGGCTTTTGAGCCTTGTATATCGTAAATATTAGTAAAAAACAAATATTTAAAAAAATCCTATCTATTCATATATTTATGTAAAACCAAATTTCCTATCGTTTTAAACAGAGACACCATATCTGTGTACTATCAATTAGTAAAACTCCATTGGAAATGTCAACTGTAGGCACGGGAAATTGCCAACTGGCAAATCATTGACGTATATTTTTCTATAAGCGATATTTGCGTTCGTGTCAGTAGTGGTTGGTCGAGTGCACATTCGCAAATATGAATTAGGTAAGGTAGATCAAGTAATGGATAAATAATGAATGATTACAAGTGGTAAGGAGATCAGTGTTTGTTTGGACGCTTCCTATCAGAATAAAGAAGATAATATATTCAAACTAATTTTAGAAACTGTTGTTTATAAGGAAAGGGATTGATAAAAACGGTAGAATATAGTTTGCTTAAATTGACACGAGACTACAATTATAATGCATCTAGTAGGGATTTAGCGTACTACAAATTGTAATAACAATATAATCAACTTATTTATTATTGCCTAACATCGATGTGCCCCGTATATATATATATATATATATATATATATATATATATATATATATATATATAATGATAATAATCCACGTATACTGTCTTAATATGTATAGGAAAAACTACTAAAAATTTGTAAGTTAAAATGTATTTTTTTTTATAGTATTTATTTATTTCTATTATTATTTATATATATTTGATATTTCAGACCGGCCTCGGCCTTTTATCAGAAATAAATGATTTTAAAATTTTTAATTTTTTTAAAATTTTAATTTTTAGTAGTTTTTTTAATTTTTAAAAAAATTTTAATTTGTAGTAGTTTTTCCTATATATATATATATATATATATATATATATATATATATATATATTATAAATTATAATTTAGATCATGTGTGTGGCGAGTTGTGTGTGGGATGTAGGTGGGGTTGGTGATAAGTGAATAAGTTTTGTAAATTGTCTGTTATAATTTTGAGTGTAAAGAGGGAATGTGTAGGGACGGACAGTTTACAAAACTCGCCAAATATAAGAAAAGAGACTTACCATTCCTTTCCACTCCACCTGATGAGACATTGTCAGTTCAATGTCAAAACAAAATGTACATTTTGTAGTGGATAAAAATTTGTACATGTTCTAAACTATAATTTATAATAAATATTCACAGCTTAAAGGACGAAACGCGTTACATGAAAACTTAACTTTGTCATTCATTTTCCCCCAAATGTTATTATTAATATATAAAAATTAATTTTCATATATGCATATATACATATATAAGCCTGTTATATATATATATATATATATATAATTCTCCTCAAGGTGGAAGGTTTAAAAGACCGTTCTCTATGCAATATCTACAACCCCATCCCATCAAAGCTTGAAAATGCCGCTAAAGAACTAAAAAAAAAAACAACCAAAAAACCCCTAAAATCGTCATCCGAAGATTTTTTTTTTTTTAATCATATCACCCCGAACAAGGCGGTAACGCCACTGAAGCGCAGGGGTCTACGTAGGAAAGAAAAGATTGGAAAAGGGAAAACCGGAAACCACATCCTAAACAAGGAACAAGGGATGAGCCTCTTCACCTGTTCAATATACGTGGGTGGAGTGTGAACCGGGCGATAGTTTAGTCTATGGATTAAATGAATCTAATAATTATGCAATTTTGGATAAATTAAATTACCACACAAAACTACAGCACTTCATCGATGACCGATCCAAATTCAAAAGACTAAATAGGAATCTCATTGAAACTCTAAAAATATGCGTTAATAAACTCATAACATCTAACAATGCCGTTGTAGGATGCATAAAATTATGAAAATCATTGGTGATTATCTGGTTACTTAAACGGCAATGTGAAAATGCACAAACCTGGATACCACTTACGACCTATAATTTCTCAGATTCAAAAACCTATATATCAATTATCAAAATCCTTTAATGTTATTATCAATCGATACATATCTATTAATTATAGTATGTAGTCAACCTATGCATTTCTTCAAATTCTTAAATATGCAACAACAAGCCAAGGTACCCTCATATCGTTTGATGTCAAAAATCTATTTACAAATGTACCTATTGATGAAACTATTGACATTATAATTAACTGTTTAAAAACATAATTTAATCCCACCGCCATATTATCAGTTCTAATACTCTTAAAAAACTCTTACTTGCCTGCATCACTAAAATTCTTTTTTTACAACCATCACAGTAATATTTATACGCAAACTAACGGTGTAAGTATGAGATACCCTCTTGATCCATGCTTCTCTTTTATATTTCCCATGTTGAAAATATAGTTTTTTTAAAAAGTTACCAAACCGAAAATATATGTCCGATACGTTAATGATATTATCCTTTTATGTGACAACAAAAGCGAAATTGATAATCGTAAAACTACAATTGAAAAAAATGATGTTCTCAGCTTTACATATGAGCCTAGCGAAAAAACAAACTCTCATTCTTGGATGTTCTTGTGGAGCCTGGTAATAATACTTTCAATACTTTAGTATGTAAAAACCACTAGCAAACATTCTTGTCACCTTAATTTTATTAGTCAACATCCTCTTAGATACAAAATTGGTGTTATTCGAAATTTTCTCGCAAGAGCGTAGGTGAATTCATCTTCTTGTCCGCTTTTCTTCAAATAACTCCACGATTTGAAGTAAACGCTTGTTTACAACGGCTTTCCCAATTATTTACTTGACTAACATATCAAACTTTTTCTTCGTAATGTAACCAACGGCAACTACAAACACATTGGCTAAAGCAATAACATTAAGATCTTCTACAAAAAAGAAATGCACAGTAATTACAAACAGGCCGAATCTTCATTTCACAACAGCATTCAAAATTATGCAAAACCGACTAACTTAAACAAGAAAATCAAATTATCTACTACAAAAAACTAAAACTACCAATCTCATCTCATCATCAATAATAAAAAGTCACCTGCAAAATCTAAACTGCAAAGAACCAGTGTCGTTTAGCAATTTATATGTCCATTGAAGAACTGTGTTGCTCAACAATCCAAATTTGCAAACAGTTACATTGGCCGCACTACAAAAATATTGACATTGCACCTTTCCTACAATAGTTCTATCCAATCTCATTTAAACACACATCGAGATCTACCAGAACCTGTGACATACTTGCTGAAAAAACAAACAAACATAATAGCAACATCCACATGTAAAACAAGAATAAAAATAATGACTACATTACTAATAAAAAATCCTACACTTAATAACATCAATTATAAACACGGTAACAATGTACTTACTGTGTTCGTAACTTGACATACACATGACTCGATATACATATATTTACACATACTTTTTTACAAGTTAAACAAGATTTATCCTTGAAAATGGATAAAAGTATAGCTAATCGCGCTATATATATATATATATTTGTAAAAATATCCTCAGTTATGATCCAAGATTAAGGACAGGATGGTTAAATAAAATTTAGTTTTTCTTGTGTCGGCATTTAGGCCAAATATTAATATAGGAAATTTTAGCGTCTTTTTGCGGGGAAAACCACACTGATTTGGAAAATCTTGCATAAATCAAATAATTGTCGGAGTGTTGGGGAGTCACCCCTTTTCACACACTCTATGGACTCTTCCATGGTATACAAATAATACATAGGACGGGTTGTTGTTGTTAGAGTTGCTGAGACTCTTCAACTATAACACTGTCAGCTCTCTGCTTCCGAGCAGAGAGCAATAACCCAGTCGTGGTTCCGCCGAAGGGTAGAACCACGACTGGGCAAAAATAGACAGACATTTTTTGGCCCGGCTATATGGCCGGGAATACCCACTATAAAATGACCATGTGTCACATCCAGCCTTGCGTGGGAAGGCTAGTAAATACAGTTGTTAGAGTTGCTGAGACTCTTCAACTATAACACTGTCAGCACTCTGCCTTCGGGTAGAGGGCGCTCTCTGCTTCCGAGCAGAGAGCAATAACCCAGTCGTGGTTCCGCCGAAGGGTAGAAGCACGACTGAGCAAAAATAGACAGACATTTTTTTGCCGGGCCATATAACCCGGAAATCCCAGTCAAAACTGACCATGTTGCCCTTATTGGGAGGGACAACTAAATATAGTTGTTAGAGTTGATGTTTGTCAGAGCAGTTAAACCGCCGCTCGTTGGTCAGCAAGAATATAGACTATTACCCGGACTTACTTCTTGTATATATTTGATTCCTACTAACAAGTATTCCTAACCAAGAATCCACAACGCGGAGTTTAATGAAATTTTCAGGGCTTATTTAAAATTAATTAAATTATTTTAACATTGTTTGCTTTTTAAAATTCTTGGTAAAAACATTTTTACATCTATTACTTTAACTTATTTAATTTATGAAATTTCAAGAAGATATTTTTTGTCACTTTTGCTTGTAAAACATGACCCCCAGTTATCAAAAATCTGCTCTGGATCACAAAACAAAAAAATTAAATGAAACTAAGTCATTATTTATTTAGAAAAGCTTTCGATTGCTTTTATGAATAAGATATATTATGGATATAATAAGAATAAAAACATCGATGAATAATGAATTTTTTCAAGGATTTTAAAAATCTTTTTTAAAAATTTCATTAGAATAATTTAAAAAATGTTTAATTCAAAAAAGGTTCTCTATTAGTTTGTATCGGCTAAGTAATATTGTTATTAAGTAAAAAGCGTTCAATCAAGTACGTCACGAAGGTCTATTGGAACTGCTCAGCAACTTTGATATATTTAGGAAGGATATTAGAATAATCAACAACCTATACTGACAGTAAACCACCTGCTTACGGATAGAAAATGAGTTCAGCAGAGTGACTAAAGCAAAAATGGGTGTAAGACAAGGATGTGTTTTCTCACCTGACAGTGAGATGATTCTGAGATAACTAGAAGTTCTACCAGGATTAATTATTGGCGGTCACGATTTTAACGACATAAGATATGCATATGGCACAGTGTTTATAGCAGACACAGAAAGAAAATCACAAAATCTAGTGTAGGATTTTTTGAAGTTTTTTTTCTGTGTCTGATGAGGGAAAGCGAAAAAATATGATTGAACATCAACTACTAGAAGACGGAAAATCGTTGTTAGAAAGAGAATGAGTTCAGAGGGCGAATCGCAATTCGGTGTTATCAAAATTAAACAAGTACGGAAATCTAAATATCTGGGAAATGTTTGAACAGAGGATAGACAGTGTGACACTGAAATTCGAAGGTGTATTGCGATAGAAAAAATGGAAACAAAAATAAATTTTTCCTTAACATGTCCTAATTTCTAGGACACATAATGAAGAAAAAGGTTTTGGAAAATCTGATCCTGATTCCAGACGTTGAGCAAAGTATTAAGAAACAGGACAATTTCACTAGAAACAAAGAGGAGATTACTGGATTGCTATGTGATGTCAGTTTTTCAATATGGCAGTGAATGTTGGACAATATCTTCGAAGATGAAGGAAAAACTTGAAGCAGCTGAAATGCGGTTCTACAGAAGGATGCTGCGGATATCATGGACCGAGCATGTGTGCAATGACGAGATTTTGGAAAGGATGGAGATGAAAAGGAAATGAATACTGAGTATCAGGAAGAGACAACTAAAGTTCCTGGGACATGCAATGAGGAAGGAGGGCTTGGAGAACTTCATGCTAACAGGCCAGATAGAGGGAAAAAGAGACAGAGGAAAGTATCAGATAACATATTTAAAGGATCTGATCAGGTAGATGACGAAACGAGGGTTGCATGGGGCAACAGGAGAAAGCGTGCTAAGAGCCACCAGGGACAGAGAGACGTGGAAAGACATGATCGCCTACATCCTGAAAGAAAATGGCACATAAAAGAAGAAGAAGATACTGACAAAACAAATGGAGGGCAAGGGGCTTAGAGGAAAACAATGCATAACATATTTAATGAACTTCAGTAAACGAAGGGTTTAGGAGAAATAACAAAATAACAAAATTTATTAAGAGCTACAAAAGACAGGAAATTGTAGAGCACCATGATTGCCTACATCCTGTGAGGTGGGGGCACAGTACATAAAGAAGAAAAATATTTATTAATCACAAATGCAAAAGCTTACAATAATTCAGCGACCCCCCCCCCCCCAATATTTTAAAAATGGTCTTGATTTTTTGTGTGTATAAGCATGCTAAATAAGTAAATAAGATTGAAATAAAAATAAATTTTAAACCAAGTACACAGGACGTGCGTTGCGGTGCAGTGGATATCGACTCGGAACAAGAAATCGAAAAGCCGAAGTTCGAATTCCAGTTGAATTCGCTTACGCGCAAATACGGTTGGGAAAGATATGAATCCGTCTCCTCCCTCCAGCTATGGTTTAAATAGCAGCGCAGGTTGGGTTCTATAGCCTTGGTTGGCAACCAGTCTATCGCATAAAGTAATGCCAACGTACTGCGAGAAAATCTTCTACCCAGCCAAACATGTCTCTTTCAAGGCATAATTGCCCAAGCGTGTATCACGTATAGCATTTAACAGACTTACCCAGAATTCAATACAGCATTAAATTACGGACAATATTTTCCTAAATTCTAAAAATTAATAAATAGTTAAATATTATATAAAGGGGCTCACTTTATATATATTTCAAGAATTTTTTTCAGATATGTCACCGTAGAAAAAATAGATAAACTTCCGCCTGTCACTCAAGCTATCAACATGTCAGCACCTTAAATTAAAGGCCATTCTCTGTCATAAAACTGCATCTCTTCGATTTTTAGATTAAAAGTTAGTAATATTTGTTTCAAGTCAGATTAATTAAACTTTCAATTTGCTAATATTCCCCCCCCCCAAAAAAAAATTCAGAAAAATATATTTTACTTTTGAAAGTTATTTCTAAATAAAGATGTGTGTTGTGGTGCAGTGGATATTGACTCGGAATGACAAATCGGGGATCCCGAATTCGAATTCCAGTTGAATTCCTTGCATTCACTTGCTCACAAATACCATTGTGAAAGGCATTAACCCATCTCTTCCCTCCAGTTATGGGTTAACAGGACAGATGGAGTTCTATAGCCTTGGTCAGCAACCAGTCTACCACAGAAAGCAATGGCAACCTACTGCGAGATAATCTGCCCAGTCAGTCAGGTCTCTTTCGAGACATGATCGCCTAAAGCGTGTATCAGGTATGGCACTTAACTGACTGACACTTGAAAGTTGAAAGAGGTCTAATTGCTAGGTTAAGAGCAACAATTGTTAGCAATTTCAAAACCAAAACCCCTTACTGTCAATTTAAATAAGTTAGAAATAGAACAAATTATTTTACTTATTTTAAATAGTAAATTCAGTCTCTTAGCTTGAAATTAAAAAAACTAAAATGAAAGATTTACAAAAGATTTTTCATTTTTTAAATACACTTTAAACCTGAGTTATCTCGAATCTGTGGCGTTAATTTCTTAAATGGATACGCGCTTTTCAACAGTTTTTAAACAGTGCAAAAGTAGCCAAAAAAAAAACGAGAAGAAAGAAATAAAAATAAACTACAAGAAAACTGAATGCATGATGATCGGTAAAACAGAGAAGCCCATAATACCAACTACAGGTCAGGGATACTAAAATCAAGCAGGTACAGAAATTTAAATACCTTGTAAGTGTTCTGACACAGGACAGAAAATGCAACTGAGATCTGAAATTACATTGGCATGGGCAAAAACGCATTTCAAAAGCTAAATAACGTATTAAGAGGCAAGAAGATTTCATTGAGAACAAAAGAAAGAGTCCTGGACTGTTATGTGATATTCCGTTCTCTTATATGAAAGTGAATGCTATACAATCTTCTCAAAGATAAAGAAGAGACTCAAAGCGACATAAATGTTGTTCTAGAAGGACAATGAGGATATCATGGACCAAACATGTAAGCAACAACAAGCTTTTGAAAAGGATGAAAATATACTTAACATCAGGAAAATAAAGTTGAAATTTCTGAGATAATGAAAAAAATGGTCTTGGAGAATCTAATGCTCACGGGACAGACAGAGGGAAAGAGAGACAGAGGAAAGCAACACATGAGGTACTTTATAAACTTGAGGAAATAAATGGCAGAGCAGAGTTTAAAAGGAGTATGGTCATCAGTAAAAAAGGCAGCCCAATATGACAAATACAGGTCGAGGATACTAAAATCAAGCAGGTACAGAAATTTAAATACCTGGAAAGTGTTATAACAGAAGACGGAAAGTGCGACACAGAGATCCGAAGGCAAATTGGCATGGTAAAGGAAGCATTCCAGAAGCTGAGCAAAGTATATTATTATAAACAGAACAAATTCGCTAGAAATAAAGAAGAGAGTACTGGATTGCTATGTGATGTCGGTTCTTCAATATGGCAGTGAATGTTGGACAATCTCATCAAAGATGAAGGAAAAACTTGAAGCAACTGAAGTGTTGGTTCTACAGAAGGATGCTGCGAATATCATGGATCGAGCATGTGAGCAATGATGAGGTCCTAGAAATTATGGAAACGAAAAGGAAATTAATACTGAGCATCAGGAAGAGACAGCTGAAGTTCCTGGGACATGCAATGAGGAAGGAAGGCTTGGAGAACCTGATGCTAACAGGCCAGATAGAGGGAAAAAGAGATAGGAAAGCAATGAATAACATATTTGAAGGACCTAATCAGTTGGATGATGGAACGAGGGTTGCATGGTTGTAACAGGAGAAGGCGTGCTAAGATCCACCAGGGATAGGGAGACGTGGAGAGCCATTATCGCCTACGTCCTGATAAGACAGGGTATATAGAAGGAGAGGAACAAGAGAAAGGGTATGAAAATCTACAAGGACAGGAAGATGTGGGAGGCTATGATTACCTGCGTCCTGAAAGGACAGGGTACATAGAAGAAGATAAAGGGTATTAAAATATACAAGGGATAGGAAGATATGGGAGGCTTGATTATCTGCGTCCTGAACGGACAGGGCACATAGAAGAAGAAGAAGAAGAAGAAGAAGAAGAAGAAGAAGAAGAAGAAGAAATCCATACTACCGGCCTGTGCATTATGTGTGTTTTTATGTTGTGCATGTTTTATTTTTATGTTTGTTTGGAGATATTTAGAATAGTTGAATCCGGTTTTGTGCTCCATTAATTGGCTACCGTATGATGACTGAACTCTGTAACAAGCGTTTACGAGCTTAATTCTACCACAGCTGCCACAATAAACGTGTGGCTATAAAATAATTTTATTATCTTTGGTGTTAGAACAACAAAGATTATAAAACTATATAGTTAGGGTCGTAAAAATAGAACGTTTTTAGCCGATAGCTTCTCTACGTTTGCACGGATATCATCAATCAGCCAAATAAAGTTAACGATGTTAAATGGTAAAATATACATGTTTAATAAGAGTAACATAGTCTAAATGACTAACTTTAAAATCATCGTTGGCACTAAAGAATAAGAAGGATAAAAATTTGAACAGATATTAATGTTTAACTTATTTTTATGTGTTTTCTTGTATGAACAATTAAACAAAATGGTTGATATTGAAACGCTTTAATGAAAGGCTCGGAGAGCAGATTTAGAAATCGAGTGAAGTTTATTATATTCACAAGTGTTAATATCCTTGGGAAATGTATGAATCCATCTCTTTTACCAGCCATTGGAGGAAGGGGCGCAACCGATCAAGAAAAAAAAACAAAAAAAACCCCTCTGTATTCAAAACCAGTCTGGAGGGAGTTTGATATATTTCGTTTTGCGGCATATCAACGTCAAAAAGGTTATTTAATGCCAGCAAAATTTTTAGAAAAGGTTTGGATGAATATGTATTCTTCGTAAGAAATAAGTTTTTCGATCAGGTTTCATTAGTGTATTTTTGTAAAGAGCGTTTTTTGTCGTCAATATTGCTAGTATTTTTCCATAAAAATCAATTTTCATGTTTTCATAATGAATTGGCTTAAGTCTGGGTGTTAATTTACCCATAGGTGGGGGCCTATCAGGTGCTATCAACCTAGGAAGAAGTGGACCTGGAAAGAACAGCAATTAGGAGGTGGTTCTAGGCTCCTCACAATCTCCCAATCAAAGGCCTTGCTACCGGATGCTGTTTATCGTCAAACCCAGGACACCACAATGGCGGTGGGTTACCCCTCTGTAGGGGTGTAGGCGTCGTATTTTGAAGTCCCTAGTCGACAGAGCGCAGTGAGAGTTTGGCTGCTACTGCAACAGCAATAGATATGGTGCCCCATCAACCCTAGGGTGTAGGTTTGTTGATCATGAATGAGAGATATACGACATTTATATCTTGCATAGCAAAGATAGATAAGCAATAGAATATAGAGGCGTGAAAAAGATAGATGGTAATTTTTTAATATTTCGAAATTATTTCTTATTATCATGAACTTTATATTTAGTGAGAACACGTGTTTTTCTTAAATAATTTATTTGTGAATTAAGATGACGAACGGGAATATTTTAACTAAATATTAATTTAATCAAAATTCGAACTCTACGAATGGATTCAGGTATGAAATTTCATATTCTAAATACACAATTTAATTATATATATATATATATATATATAGTCATCCGCTGACAGATCTGTTTCGCTGCATCTCATCAGTACAGACAGATATTCGATTGCTTTTACCCAGGATTGAAACCCGACCGAATTGACGTCAGTCGGCGATTCTACCTCTGGGCGCTCGGTAGAAGGATGCATACTTTTAGCGTGTGATATAGAATGTATACATAGGTCAGTAGTTTGAGTGTCCTAATTCATTACTAATTCATTACTGAGTGAACGATGCGTAGATGCAAGAGTAGCATATATATATATATATATATATATATATACTGTAATGGTTGTTACAATGTTTTTAAATTCAAAATTAAATTCTTTCTAAAAAAATCACCTGAGGATGAGGATGAAGCCAAAACATAATGGGCTGGTTTCGAAACACGATAAATTTTTTTGTGTCGTGATACTATGAATTTAAAAACTTTGTAACAACCATTACAGTGTAACGCTCTACATTTGTATCGAGCACTCTTTATAAAAGTAAATGCATGAACAAAAAGGTAAATAAACCTACGAGTTCAACAACTTTGTTACAATATATATATATATATATATATATATATATATATATATATATATATATATATATCCGAGTGGATACAGAACGAAGAAAGAATTTTTTCTGTCCAAAACATTAATTTAAAACAGTGCTCGTTGAAACAAACATATGATTGTCGAGGACATATATTAAAAAATAATGTACATGTTCTAAAACATAATTTATAATATATATAGCGGCAACACTCCGTTTCATGCTTAAATGTAATCTTCAGGACAGGAGTGCTTTGTTTTGTATCGACTATTTATTTATGCTGCTCAACAGGCTCACATTTTACAACCATTTCTCATCAGTAATCAAGTAGATCTCACAATCAATTCTCTCAGTGAAAACATCTTCAACAAACTCAAGAAAGATTATCGAACAGTACTGAAAGATAGTAGATTTTCGGTAACACTTACATGCACACCAGTCAGTCAGTTAAGTGTCATACGTGATACACGCTTTGGTGATCATGTCTCGAAAGAGATAGGATTGACTAGGAAGATGATTATTTCGCAGTAGGTTGCCTTACTTTCTGCGATAGACTGGTTGCCAGCCAAGGCAATAAAACCCAATCTGTCTTGTTATTTAACCAATAACTGGGAGGAACAACGGATTAATACCTTTCCCAAGGATATTTGAGCGTAAGTGAATGCAACGAATTCAATTGAATTTCGAACTCGGCTCCCCGATTTCTCGGTCCGAGCCTATATCCACTGCACCACAACGCACCACAACATGCACACCACACTGCACAAAAAACGAATCCGTAGATTAAATAAAAATTCCATTTAGGTTGCCCAGATCAATATATGCCTGAGGAAGGCCGGAGGGGTCAACGACCAAAGCCAGAATAACGATGATGACAATAGTCGGAATGAAAATACTGTGAGTAATATATATTACCATATTGACTATTATACTTATACAAAATTGTATATATATATATATATATATATATATATATATATATATATATATATATATATATATACTAGCAGTATAGTCCGGCGTTGCTCGGGTGTAATGAAAGCTTTAAAACTAATTCCATGGTCCTGGAGCTCAGACACTTTGGACGTTGGCACGAAAGACTAAAAAACAATAGTTGTTTCCAGTTAAAGCGAAACCGTAGACTGAAAGAAAAATGAATGGATGTAAGTCAAATTTTGATTTCCTAGTATCGATATCAAATAAGTTTTTTTCGTCTTAAACTGAATTTTGAAGGCTAAATAAGTCCTCTGAGTAAATGGTATCATGGTTGAGACTAAGAACTACATTTATACCTACTTAGAGCCAAACCCGAAGCAAAAACTAAAATAAAAGGGCTGAAAAAATACAGACATACAGGCAGATAAACAAACACACACACACACAAACATCTTGCCTTTTATATATATATTATCGATTTTCTGCACTATAGTAACCTTGAAACTTCTGAATATCGTTTCTTATGTCTTTGTCTATGAGTGTATCACATTTGATTAAAATCGGACCACTCCTTCTATAACCCGATTTTTTCGATTATCGATTTTCGATATTTATTGAGGGTACCTTCGACACCAAAACCTAGCTAAGAACACTCGCAGACGCTTATAGTACAACTGTGTAAATTTTCAAGAAAATCGGTTCAGCCGTTTCGGAGTCTATAGGTAACGGACACGCACACATACAGACACACACACACACACGGACAAAGTTCCATTTATAAATAAATTTATATATATATATATATATATATATATATATATATATATATATATATATATGCACACAGTTAAACATATATTCATACACATTTGCACCCCGAACCACGTTATAACCTGGTAGTGAAATTTAAGATTTCTCGGTTTTATGTGAGTTGATTTTGCCAAAGCTTTTATAAGTTATTATTTGCAGAATATGGCAACACCATTGTTAGGTTTCCATTTTCTCTGTGTAACACCCTGTATTTTTTTCATATTTAAGATTCGACAGTTATTTTGGGTAGACCACACTAATAGCAGACATTTTTCGAGAAAATGCATCATTTTAATACATATTAAGTATATCTTGTACATATATAAAAAAACATAATATTATTAATAAATTATTTGATCACATGAGCGCTATTTCAACGGATAACTTGAAAAACCCCATAAGTCTTACAATATGTCAATTTTTTATAGTTTCAAGCTGGACTGCCTCTGCTGCAGCTTTGATAGTCGCTCATAAGATATCAATAGACGTAAATTGATGTCCATCGAGATAAAACTCTTGATTAATTATAGACCAATATTTTCAATAGGGTTGAAATCCAGAAGGGCTAGCTGCGACGCCATCAAACTTTCACCTTGTATGCCGTAAAAGTCTAAGAATGATTGGGTGGTCGTGGCTGAGTCGGAAGGAAGGGTTGTTATGCATGAGTCCTTAAAAGTTATAGCGCTATGTTATCTGGTGTTGAGTCCAAAACTTTCTTTATGTTACGCTCATCCATAGAAATAGACTCAACCATTTACAAAATCATGTCCGTCAAGGGTCACCCTGATCTAGTCAGTTAACAGAACACAACTCATTTGAACGTCATGTACTGCCGAACTTATTGAAATCTCAAATTCGTGTAATAGGGCAATAAAGAGACAGTTGCAGGGGTCCTAAATATGCGATTTATGGTGGTTTTAGGTACATTAAGAAGTCTAGCGACAGCTAAAATGACTTTGCTTGTTTGCCTAGATTTTCCGACATAACATGGGGCTAATATTCCTTAAATCCTTAGCTGATACCGTTTTGGAGGTCCCACAGTCGGATCATTTCTTCGTTGACAAAGGGTCCACGAGGAATATTCTAACCGTGTCTACATGACGAAATGATTTCTTCGCATTGACATAAAGAGAAGCGCTTTAGCACTTTCTTTGATGATTACAAACTTTCTTCATCGTTGGGATATTTTTCACGCCCCTTTCTTCCTAGAAAAAAGAGACACTATTAGCGTGGTTCACCCCAAAAAACTGTCGAATCTGAAATAAAAAATAAAAGGCGTTACATAAAATAATGAAAATCTAACAATGGTGTTACCATATTGCGCAAACCAGCTGGCAAAAACTTTCTCAAAATCAATTCACATAAAATGGAGAAATCCTCACTCCTAAGTTAGTGTGGTTCGGTGTATTCATAAAAATTGTCAAATACATCATTGAGCTGCAAACCCTGAGACATAATTTATGTGGTTGTAAACCCGAAACGTCTAGTGAATTAAAGAAGCCAATCGGACGGTCATTTGTATCATTGTCATCAATAACTATTAAATGAATGATTTTCTTTTTTCCATAAGGAAATTTATTCAATAATATCAGATTAATAGCATTTAAATCTTCATTCTTTGATGCAAGACTTGCTCTATCCTCAAGATATTCTAATGAATTCAAAGAGTTTTCGATGATATCAAACAACTGTTCTAAATCTATATATGAAGTACCAACGAGTAGAATTTTAGAATTGTTTACATCTTATTCAATCTTATCTTCACCTGTGTTTAATAATCTGTCTGAGAACTCTGCAGCTTCTTGATTCCCAGTGATCAATACTCTCATGTTTGTTCGTAATGTAAGCCTTTCAAAAAGTATCCAAAGATTAATAGATTTTAAACATGCATAAATTTAATTTGTTATCGGGCCACTCTGAATAACTGGCAATATTTGTCCAAAGTCTTCTGAAAGAAGAATAGTAATTCTATCAAAAGAAAGCTTATGTTTGATTTCCCGAAATGTTTTTTTTTCAATAGCATCAAGCTATGGGTCATTATTGCTTCGTTCTGAATCAAGAATTTACAATAATTAATATGACGCCGCAATGAAGTGTTTTGGCGAAATTAGTATTGAAGTTTTCATTAATATGTGCATGAAACGAAATCTTAAACATTAAATGCACAGTTCTTCTGTCTGTTAATAAAGTAGAAGTAATACCTTATAAAGTAGAAGCAATACCATATAAAGTAGAAGTAATACCTTATGAAGTAGAAGCAATACCTTATAAAGTAGAAGCAATACCTTATAAAGTAAAGTAATACCTTATAAAGTAGAAGCAATACCTTATAAAGTAGAAGCAATACCTTATAAAGTAGAAGTAATACCTTATAAAGTAGAAGCAATACCTTATAAAGTAGAAGTAATACCTTATAAAGTAGAAGCAATACCTTATAAAATAGAAGCAATACCTTATAAAGCTACTGTAATTCCTCTTATGTTGTTCTGATTTCCTTCTTGCTAATAATAGATTGAGTAGAAATGTCTTTCTAGTAAACACCTTGTATATCAAGGAATAATATTTTTCTTATATTATTTGTTATATCGTCATTTACTGTTTCATAAACATTTCTTTGTTCAGAATTAAGTAAAGATTCATTAGTTTCAAAGATATCCTGAATATTTTCATTATTGTCATTTGTATTAAGAATCTCTTCCATTTAAGTAGGTTGATAATTAGGATCCTGAAATTCAACATCATTGAATGTTTTATTATCAAGTTTTTGACATAGATTCAGCAGTTTATGCAACATATCTGAATAAATTTCAGCATCAATATAAGTATTATGAGGATCATCTAAGTTTAATCTACCGAGAACATCAAAATTGTTTGAATTCATTAAAAGGTCCTTTAGGCTCTGATGAATCACTGTATAATAAGATTATAGCTCACAGATGTCGAAGTGGACATCTTGTATCTGTAATTTCTCTCATGGCAGCTCTATGTGCTATGATGATTCTTCTTTTTCTTCTATGTGTCCTGTCCATCAGGATGTAGGCGATCATGGCTTTTCAGATTTCCCTATCCCTGGTGGCTCTTAGCACGCCTTCTCCTGTTACAGCATGCAATCCTCGTTCCATCATCCAACTGATTAGGTCCTTCAAATATGTTATCCGCTGCTTTCCCTTGTCTCTTTTTTCCTATATATGGCCTGTTAGTATCAAATTCTCCAAGCCCTCCTTCCTCATTGCATGTCCCAGGAACTTCAGCTGTCTCTTCCTGATGCTCAGTATTAATTTAGTTTTCATCCTTTCCAAAACCTCATCATTGCTCACATGCTCGATCCATGATATTCGCAGCATCCTTCTGTAGAACCAAATTCCAGTTGCTTCAAGTTTTTCCTTCATCTTTGATGATATTGTCCAGCATTCACTGCCATATTGAAGAACTGACAACACATAGCAATCCAGTACTATCTTCTTTGTTTCTAGCGAAATTGTCCTGTTTCTTAATACTTTACTCAACTTCTGGAATGCTTCCTTTGCCATGCCAGTTCGTCTTTGGACCTCTGTGTCGCACTTTCCGTCTTCTGTTATAACACTTTCCAGGTATTTAATTATTTTTAAAAATTGAGTTTTGTAATGTAAAATATTTAATAGCGTTATAATTCCTCTCTCTTCCTCCTCCACCCCCCTTGGACCACGTGCTGTTCAGGTTCATAGTTGCAAAATATGCATTGGCTGGAATTATTCCAAATGAAACAGAAGGTCTTGTTGAGAAATTACGAAATTTCAAAGAAAATATCTTCTGTTTACTGGAAATGCTTAGTTTTGCAAACAGTTATCCTTTTGGTAGATTAGACTAGTAAGAAAGAAGAAAAAAATCTTCGTTTCACCAGGTTTTTCGTTCTATGATGATTATTTCCCCCTAATAGTTCTCGGGGGAAAATCGAAAAATCGGGGAGCCGAGTTCGAATTCCAGTTGAATTCATTGCATTCACTTACGCACAAATATCCTTGGGAAAGGTATTAGTCCGTCTCTTCCTTCCAGTTATGGGTTAAATAACAGGACAGATTGGGTTCTATAGCCTTGGCTGGCAACCAGTCTACCGCAGAAAGCAATGGCAACCTACTACAGGATAATCTTCTGACCAGTCAGTCATGTCTCTTTCGAGACATGATCGCCCAAGCGTGTATCACGTATGGCACTTAACTGGCTGAATAGTTCTCTTGCTAAGCACGCTTCTCTAAAAGTATCATATATAACTGTGTTAAAGTTTTTTTTTATATTTGCAAGTGCTGTTGCCCCTTTAACATCATCAAGAAGTAATCTTATGCAGAAGCATTCAATATGTCTTATAGAAAGAATATATGTTCTTGCATGTACATTGTCGATCTTATTCTTATGGCTCTTTTCCCATCTTTTGCTCGCAGTTAGCGTATAATGCTAAGGAATTGTAAAAGAAGATTATTGCATGTTCCTCATTTCTATTTAGTTCAAAGAATGAGATTAGAATTGTCTTTCTTGGATTTTCTATTCCTTCGCGTACATTTGATGGATCGAAATAGACACGTTATCTATTTTCTAAATGTAGAAATTGTTGCACAAGTTGGAAATTTTCAGGTAATATATCCTGTAAGCAGCTACATTTACATTAATTAATCTTACCTGTTAAGAAGGTGTCAACTTCATCTAAGGTTCTTTCCGCATCACCTAGTCTCAAAACAGCTGTATTGCATCCTTGATTAATATACCTTCTTATGTGTATGACAACTTAAGCAGAATAGTAAAGTTCTACATTAATATATCCCTTAAAGAATTTTGAAAGAACAGGAGAATAAGGAACTAGGCCATCTATTATCAATTGTATAATTTGTCTATTTTATGCTATCATAGCATTTTCCCCATTTTCTTATGATTTTATGTAGATAGAATAATATCCTGTCACTTCAGTTTTAGTTTAATTAATTATTTTTGATAACCTTGTCTATTTTTCATACATAGTGCTAGTGCGTTTCATTGTACCACAAGAAACCATTTGTGTTGTAATAATCCCATATAGTTAAAATTCTAAGTTACGACCAAGTATTTCAGCTCTAATGATTGTATCAATATTTTAAGGATATATCCTGTTCTCTAACCAAAAGTGATGTGTTCATATTGTATGCTTATCTTTGCCATTCAATGGTGTGTGGGCTTTTGTTTTTTTTAAGATCCCACCATTTCTTTGACTTATTGCTTTTGTTTTGATTAATTTCTGTTTGAATTTGAGCACTCTCGGAATAACATTTCGATATTTAGGCTTTTCTATCAACTGTCTTCTGTCTTTAATTTAATCTCAATTAGGTTTGAAAATGAAGATAAAAAATGTCAGGAGTTCTAAACTCCCTAACATGACACATTACATCTTGTGTTTTTTCTTTGCAATATCTAGGTCCTGCAAGATAGCTTGAAGGTAAAATAATATATCGACCGAATTGTTCAACATCAACATCACCATCATAATTTAAAGCATTTTTAATGAGAATATTTTTCAACTAATATTTTTCTTTGATTGGCTCTTATATGTAGAAATGTTTCAGTTTCAGCCTTTGCAAACATATCGGCAATATACTTTTGATAAAGTTGTTTACATCTTTATAGATAGTTACATCCAGGTCTTATTTGTATGACATCAGCATAATATTGTTCACAGGATACTTTCTTTGTTAGAAATTCTTTTGTTTGTGGATTGATAAGATTAATGTTGATATGGTATCCAAAACTGCTCTTTCAATTAATTAATGAATATTGCAAAGCATCATATGATCTGTATAATTAATCTGTGTAATTGCTTTTATAATACCATCTGAGCGATATTCTAAGGAAATATCCCTTCTAATTTCTGTTTCAACCATAACCAATCGAACATCATTTGATACTGGCGCATTATATCTTCCAAAGTGTTCTCCTTGTGAAAATCTGTCAGCACAGATTGCAAGTTTGATATTAGTTCCAGTAAAACTTGATGCCATTGATTTCATGTGCCTGATAAGTACGTTGTTATCTATAAACATATTCTGAAGCTCTCTTAATATAAATATGAGTATCTGTAGATTGTCTGCCTCTTTGCTTGTTCCATTAATATCATTAACGAAGTATATTTGTGCAAATGTAGATGCTGTGTTATTTTCTGTATATATGGAACATACCTTGTGATAGACTTGTTCTTGAACTTTGAATGTAGGTAAATAAACACCACAGTTAACAATTATAGGAACAGTAAATGAATTCATACAAAACATAGAATTATATTTGCGAATATTCCTTAAGAAATGCTTAGATTCTCTTGTTTGTTTTAAAAGTAATGTTTTCAGAGGTTTAGAAGTAGATTCTGTCAATGGGATATAACCTTACCACTTTCACAACAAAAACCTTTAGGTTCTTTTGTGAATTTTTAGCTCCACAAAATTTGCAAAGTAATTTCAATGAACTAATAGTTGAAACAAAATTGTAGTTATTGTTAGGATTGTAAACAAGTGCAAGAATAGTTAATCCATTAGGTCTCAAAATTATCTCAACACAATGTATGCTTTACATATGCTTTTTTAAGTGCTGTACTTGTTCTTTTTCATTTGATTTTTGATGTTGATGTGAAATTTCATTAATGTCCCTCATTTATTCTTCTTTTTCCCCCGAAAGACATTCTCTTTGTTGCTGATGTGAAATTCTTTAAATTTCTCCCATCTCAGCAGGTGCATCTTCAGAAAGACTTTCTCTTTGTCGTGGATGTGAAATCCTTTTAGTTTCTCTTACCTCATCAAGTTTCTCTTCAGAATGATTTTCTCTTAATGTTCTCCTTGATTCGAATTCTGAGGCTAATCTAATCTTTTGTTCTTCAAGTGTTTCTTGTTCTCTTCGAATTCATTTATTTTCTTGATGACATTTTCTCTCAGCCTCCGAGCCATTCTTTGTCTTTTTCTTCGTCTCATCATGTCTTAGAGCAATTCTTCTTAATCGATAAAAATGTAGCAAGTTTTGATTCTGATTATCTACAGAATTGATGATTCCTTATCAAAACTACGTTTTTCATTGCAAGCTATATTTCATGTATTTTTATTTAAATTTTTCTTATTATTTTTGTAATTGATTTGTAATTATTTGATAAAAATGTTCTTGAATTTTTTTATCTAAAATATTTTGGAATTTTGTTAATAAATTTTTTACCATCTAAAAATTGTTTTAAAATTCGTTGATGATTTTGTTAGTATTTTCGTTGAAAATTAATTGTTTTTTTAAAGATTTTCTTCACTATTGCCGTTAAAGATAAAAACAACAACCAAAATACGCTTTTAACTGTGAGTGTGTCGTCAACTGAAAATGATATAAACTTCACCTCAGACAAATAACATTCTAAAACATAATTGAAGTGTTCGTACAGAATAAATTAAAAGACATAAAAAGAAAGGCAATTCTCCATTTTAGGTGCAAACAGATCGGCGCCAAATGGCAGGCAATCTATGTTTTACATGGCGGTTAATATCCCCTCCTTTCCTTATTTCTAGTGATTTTCATTTCTTGTTTTCTTGATTTTAAAAAAAATGGACATGACATATTGACTATTTTAAAGATCTTATTTTTATTGTTGGTTCATTTAACCGAGATATGTGCTTTGTGGATATTGCAGTGGATATAGACTCGGAACGGGAAATCGGATAGCCGAGTTCGAATTCTAGTTGAATTCCTTGCATTCACTTACGCGCAAATATCCTTGGGAAAGGTATTAATCCGTCTATTCCCTCCAGTTATGGGTTAAATAGCAGGACAGATTGGGTTCTATAGCCTTGGTCGGCAACCAGTCTACCGCAAAAAGCAATGGCAACCTACTGCGGGAATATCTTCTGTCCAGTCAGTCATGTCTCTTTCGAGACATGATCGCCCAAGCGTGTATCAAGTATGGCACTTAACTGACTGATGTGCTTTGTGGTGCAGTGGATATCGGCTTAGAAAGAGAAATCGGTAAGAGAATTCGTTGAATTCACATACACGCAAATACCTTTGGGAAAGGCATGAATCCGTTGCTTCTCCTTTAAACTATGAGTTAGATAACAGGACTGATTGGGTTCTATAGCCTTGGCTAGCAACCAGTCTACCAGTGAAAGCAATGACAACATACTACGAGAAAATCTCTTTCGAGACATGATTGCCCAAGTGTGTATCAAGTATGACACTTAACTGACTGATTTAACCGAGATTTTGGTTGTATTTTTTTTGATAATTTATATAAAAAAGTAAGCTAATGGAAGTAACCAGAACGTTCAAACTTGGCATACCGTTCGTCAGACATTTTGAAAATAAGTTATTTGGGCCGATAGTTCAAGATGATACTTTAACTTGGAGTATTGAACCAGGACTCATTCAGAGGCTCTCAGAGGTATCTGTCGCCTTAGCTTAAATTGTACTTTTAAAGTGATTAGTCACCATGATAAGCAGTCTGATTGTAAATAAGACACCTGAACATAGCTAACTATGAACAAATTCCTTTTATGTGCAGTGAAGGTATGAATCCATCTATTACCCCAGATAAAAGTTAGGGCGGAAAAATAAAAAATACAAACAAACAAAAAAAAACGCTGTGACAAATTTTAATTAATTTTCCAGTATTTTTAAGTTAATAAAGTGCATCGACATATGCTAAGTTAAAACTTAATGCTAAAGATAAATAAGCGAAACAATTCACATACATAGATATGCCTCTCCCCTATTACCACCATCAAGAGTCACAAGGTAAATTTTAATGTTTCTAAAACAAAGCTGCTCTCCCTTAACTTTCATAGAAAAACTTTCCTACCTTCCATCGTTATGGACAACACTAATCTTACAGAATGCAACACATTGAGCCTTTTTGGCATCACACTTTCAACTAGACGACTACATTGAATCAATAGCAACATCTACTGCTAAGAAGGTTGGGTTGTTGTGTCGGGGCTGGAGGTTCTTTTTTCACCAGAAACCATCTTGCACATCTATTCGTCCGTGAATTAAATACTGTTGCCGTATTTGGTTGGGGGCTTCAAATGAGGATCTGCAATATTATCGATCCTGATATAGCAGCTCTATTTAGTCAATTTCTCACCGACGGGATGTAGCTTCTCTGTTTTTTTCTATAAATATTATCACCGCTTCTGTTCCGATGAGCTTTTTTTCCTGGTGTCCCGACCACATGAATTTACTCATGTTACTAGACTTGCATCAAAGGCCCCGTCCTTTTACCGCCAAATTGGTCAAATATAACCGTCACTTCTACTCTGTCAGTTTCTTTTCTCACACTTTCTGCCTGTGGAATTCTTTTCCATTTACTTAGTTACCCGATAGCTACACTCTTCAAAAGTTTAAGTGCAACGTCAATTAGCATCTATGTTTTTGATTCCCAACTTTTTCTACATCTCCAATAACGTGTTCCCTCTTTCTTTTCTTCTATCGCACTGTAACCTTCCTGCGGATCAGTAGCAGTATTGCCTTACTTAGGGTGAAATGTTTATACAACAAAAGCATGAACAGAGAGGAGGAAAAGTGAGAGTGAAAGAGAATATGAGAGAGAAAGTGAAAGACAAAGAGAAAAGAGAAAAAAGACAGTTGAAAGGAATAAAAACTAAGTAGTATACCGAAGAAAGAAAGTTAAAGATAGATAGAGAATCAGATAGTAAAAGAAGAAATGAAGAAAGAAGGAAAAAAAAAAACAAAACAAAGAAAGACTGCCGAAGAACGAAAAGAATAGAAAGTAATCAAGAAAAAGAGAGAGGGTAAGGCATGATTTGGCTCAGGAAAGAGTGATGGATAGGAAAAGGAAGAGGCTGGGAAGGTAGAAAGAAAAAGAGAGTGCGTGTGTGCGTGAATGAGGGAGAGAGATAGAGGAAGGAAGGAAAGGTTGAAAGGAGAATGCTGAGGAAAAGAAAGAAGTTTAGGAAAATAAAGAGGCTAGGGAAGAGAGAAAGAAGGATGGAAATTTAGAAGAAAAAATTAAGGGAGGAGAAAGATGATGGAAAAGGAGAGAGTGCCAAATGGACAAAATGGACAGAGAAATAAATCTTTTAGGGAATATATAAAGAGAGAGAATGTAAGATAAAGAGAAAGAGAAAGAAAGAGAGAGAATGAAAGATAAAGAGAAAGAGAGAAAGAGAGAGAATGAAAGATAAAGAGAAAGAGAGAAAGAGAGAGAATGAAAGATAAAGAGAAAGAGAGAAAGAGAGAGAATGAAAGATAAAGAGAAAGAGAGAAAGAGAGAGAATGAAAGAGAAAGAGAAAGAGAGAAAGAGAGAGAATGTAAGATAAAGAGAAAGAGAGAAAGAGAGAGAATGAAAGATAAAGAGAGAGGAAAACATGAAAAAAAAAGAGAATGAATGAGAATATAATAGCATTTGATACAGAAGATTAATAAAATTAAATAGGCTTGAAATAAAATTAATTTAAGAATATGGAAGAAGCAATCTGACCAGTTTAATTAGTTTCAAGGATCGATTTATTTGGGTTTATTTTTGTCCCGTCTTTGATTACACAAAAGAGTGAAAGCTGAGTGACTGAACTATGATTTGTTCTTGTCCAGATCAAATACCCGTATAGATAGTGTACAAGGGGAACAGTCCTTCATCGACCAAGGTATGTGATTAGTCGAAATTGATCGAAATCCGATTGCTCCGACAATGGGATTGAATGATTTAGGGTCGTATGACAGGATTTGTTGTCCATTTAATTACTGGGTACAATGGGTAAATTGTTGCCATTTTACATTTTTAATTTTATCCATGCAGATTGTTCTTGATTTTGTCGACTGCTCAGTATAAGAGAATTAGTTGGGCACCGTCTGTGAGAAATAAAATACATCATCATGACGCAATTCACAGGTAGAAATTTAGAAACAGCATGTTGTACTGCTTGGCATTCATGTCCGAATCTCCGATACTAACATTTCAGAGTGTTTGGATGTCAATCAGACGACAGTGCAGACGATAGTTGGGTGAGTCTAATTGGTGTAAGCGAAGATACAGCAGCTCAGAAAAATCACTGTAATCGTTCTGATGAGAAAATAACTCTCGAATTGTTGGTAAGGGCCCCAGACTCAATACAGAGGCCTACATCAAGTGTCTTGTAGATGTAGTGCTGCGCTGGGCTTAAAAGGGTGACTGCTAGAAGACCCTAGGTCTGGCAAGAGAACTCTGCACCATGCCACACAATTAAAAAAAACACAGTCATAGTTGCCAGTCAATTCCTGCAACAATATCAACCCTTACATTTGGCCACCTAATTCCCCAGACTGCAACCTCCTTTATTTTTATATGTAGGGTGTAGTTCAGCAAGAGACCAACAAAACTTCTTGTAACATCAAAGGTCAGCCGTTTTGAAAAAGGAAAAAGTGGGCAGTTAAAGAATACGTAGCTCCACAATAAAAAATATGGCCACTGTATAACATCTTTACAGGTAGATTTTTTATTCAGTAGAAATATCCATTTCCATGATTCGTTTATCCCGAAATAAAGTCAGTATGTAAACATCATAATACCACCCGAAATTCTTGCTCCACCAGACAGCTCTGCCCTCTCGGAAATTCTGACCACGCCGTAGTTTCTGTCAACATCACGTTCCACTCCCCCCTACCCCAAAAAACCCAGACCAACAGAATATCCTACTGCTACCAAAGAGCAGACTGGGATTCGTTCCGTGACTTCCTCTGCGACGTCCCTTGGAACAAGGTTTTTAGTCTTCCCATCGAAGACTGTGCATCAGAGGTCTCCTCCTGGGTTAAGGCTGTCATCGATGCTTTCATCCCTGCCAGGAAATTTCAGCTTAAATCCCATTCGTCTCTCTGGTTCTCGCCCGCTTGCTCAGCCGCCATTGCTCACCGGAATCACTTCTTCCGGCTTTATCGTAGTCAAGCGTCGGACCAAAACAGGGGCCGTTTCGCCTCAGCTCGTAACAAGTGTAAAAAGATACTTAACGAAGCTAAGATGCTGTTTGCTACCAGAATGAAGCAGCGCATAGCATCCTCTGAGTTCAGCACCAAAGACTACTGGCGCCTCTGTAAAGGCGTACTTAACAAGAATAAGTCCTCAATACCCCCACTAATCAACGAGTTTGAGGTCCTCAACTCCTCAGCGGACAAGGCGGAATGCTTTGCCCGTAGATTCTCGACCAATTCGAGACTAGATTCGTCTGGAATCCATACACCCGATTTCCCATCTAGAACTGAGGCCCAATTGAATGACGTCCACATCACGCCCTCGCTGATTTCTAGAATAATCTCAAAACTGGACCCCCACAAAGCGAGTGGTGGGGATGGAATCCCAATCATAGTTTTGAAGAATTGTGCCCCTGAACTCTCCTCTATCCTTTCTAAGCTCTACAACCTCTGCCTATCTTCCCCCTGCTTTCCTGCCTGTTGGAAGTCTTCTTTTATGGTTCCAATATTCAAGAACACTGGTGAACCCTCGGACCCCGCAAATTACCGCCCCATCAGCCTTCTTCCGATCTTCGGCAAAGTGTTCGAAGCCATTACCAATGCCGAGGTCGTTCAGCATCTCACGGCCCACGGGCTCCTCTCGGACAAACAGTATGGCTTCCGCTTCACCAGGTCTACTGCTGATATGCTAACGACCATCACCGAGTATATATACCACGCTCTCGACAAGAATGGTGAAGCCCGAACCGTCGCCTTGGATATCTCTAAAGCATTCGACAGAGTATGGCATGCCGGCCTTCTACGGAAACTGCAAAGCTATGGCATAACTGGACTTTTGTTGAACTTAATCCAGTCATTCCTCTCTAACCGCACACTGAAGGTGATATTAAACGGACATGCCTCCCAGAACTACCCTACAAACGCGGGTGTCCCCCCAAGCCTCCATCCTAGGTCCTACGCTCTTTCTAATCTACATCAATGATCTCCCCGATGCCATAAGATCACAAGTAGGCATGTGCGCTGATGATACCACCGTTTACTCTCGCCTCGATCAAAAATCTGATGTTGATGACAAGGCGAAGCTCGCTGCCGAGCTTGAAAAGGACCTCCAATTCGTGGTGGATTGGGGTAAGAAATGGCTCGTAAAATTCAATTCTTCCAAAACGAAGCTGCTGTTAATTAACCACCACAGACAACCGCACCTCCCTCCCATTAGTATGGAACAGGCTTGCCTCCCAGAGAGTAAAACAATACGCCTGCTTGGCCTGACACTCTCAGCGGACCTCAAGTGGAATGACTATGTCGAATCCATTGCTAAATCCTCAGCTATGAAAGTCAGCTCTCTGTGCAGGGCCCGGAAATTCTTTCCGTCTGAATCTATCCTGCACTTATATAAATTTACCATCAGCCCGTGTATTGAGTACTACTGCCACATCTGGTCGGGTGCCCCTGCTATTCTCCTCAGGGTTCTTTACAAAATACAGCGAAGAATCTGAAATGTGATTGATACTGACTTGGCTGACCGCCTGCAGTCACTCTCTCATCGGCGTGACGTGGCTTCCCTGTGCATCTTCTATAAATACTTTCATGGCTTCTGCTCTGACGAACTTAAATCACTGGTTCCCCCTAGATATGAATTTGGACGAGATACTAGATTGGCAACTAGGTCCCACCCTTTTACAGTGAAACTGATGAAATGTAACCGCAATTTCTACTCCAACAGCTTCTTTTCTCGCACTTCCCGCCTGTGGAATTCCCTACCGCATGCTTGCTTCTCAGACGGCTTCAACCCCCAGGAGTTTAAATGTAGGGTCAATAGATACCTCCTAACACACTAACTCACACCCACTCTCTCCAACTCTCCCTCTATGTACATTCTAAGTCGTCTATCACCCTCCTTCTGACATTTCCTATACCCAATCTCTCTATGTAACCCCCTGCGCTACAGTGGCAGTGGAATGCCTTACTTGGGGTGATACGATTAAAAAAAATATCTAGTTAACGGACTAACGATGAAGCGATAAGGTTACTATTTTTAAAATAGAAAACTTGTAGCGTATTCTAGGGATCCTGTCGCAAATGTTTGTGCAAGAGAAATAAAATGGATTTTGTAATAAGTTTTGATTACAAGAAATTTATATCTGATCATCTCATTATTTTGATTCTACTTCTAGAGTTGGTAGACAAACATATTTCATATATTATATTTATACTTTGAAATGATATATAAAACTGACCGGACAAACTCGTAAAATCTTTTTATTGCCATCAGTGCGGAAAGGATTTTCTTTATCTAGTAGTTTGTAGCTAACATCATTTACTCAAGAAGGAGCTTAAATATGTATGATCATTATGAAAAATCGATAATCTTCCAAAACTATATTAACTGGTGTTTATTTTCATTCAGTACCTCTAATACTATCTTTTATTTTTTTGTAAGGAATGAATATCGTTGCACAGAACAAACGAGAGTATGTTAAGATCTATTATCAGATGTGATATGAACACGTAAGTTGGAATCGTTCAAGATGCGCTTTTTAGAGAAAGCAAGCCAAAAGTGCCATAGTATCTGTTCCTTCATTATAGAGTTAAGAAGAACAGATAACCGCATCTCGTATTACTGCAACTGTACAATGTGTAAGCTTTTCGAGAAAAGATAGGATAAACTGCGCGTTTTTCTTGGCTGCGGGCCTTAGTTATTAGAGTAAACCTGCTTGTGAAATGATTGCTTTTGAACAAACTATTTCAACCTTGAAGAAAGTTATCAAAACCTGATTATCAGAGTAGAAGTTGTGAATTGTATCTACTTGTAGCGATTATAAAAACAAACTGATAAAAGAAGAAAAAAAAACAACTTTAGCGCACTGGTTAATACTATCTCTACCCAAATACTTTTAAGAAAAGCGTTATTCAAAGATTCTCTGTCCTATTATATGAAATCCTGGTAGCATCTGGCTTATGATCATATCACGTTGAAACCCCAGTTCTCGTACGATCGCCGAAGTTAAGCAACGTCGCGTTTGGTTAGTACCTATATAGGGAACCATTTCAGAATGTCAGGTGTTGTAAGCTTGTATGCGTACATAGTGAAATGGATAACTGTTCAGAATTGAAAATCAGAGAGCTGAGTTCTAATTCCAATCGGGTTCATTATATTCACTGACAGTTAAGAAAGCTATGTATCTACAACTTCTGCCACCAAACATGGGTTTATTATTAGAACAGTAAATCATTGTTATGTTCAAAAATTTATTACAATCTAAAAGTATTTGCGGACTTTAAATAACGTGCAAAAGTTAACATAATAGCGGATAAGAGAGAGAGAGAGAGAGAGAGAGAGAGAGAGAGAGAGAGAGGGGGGGGACTGAATAAATTTGTCAATTTATTAAACTGTAAACCAATATATGCCCGAGCTATGACTCCTAAAGTAAGAAATTCCATAATCTTTACCTTTTAATATAAAATAAATAACTTGTTTCTATTTGTTGAAGATGGAATTTTGGCATTCTATAAATTAATTGATTGTTTTTATGGCCTATCAACTCGTTGATAGGCCATACAGACGCTCAGTTTATCCTATCTTAATTTAGATTGTAAGAAATTTTAATATGAGATAATAATTGTTTAGTGATCCTATCTTTTCTCTTTAAGCCAGAAATGAATTTAGATTGTAAGAAATTTTAATTTGAGATAATAATTGTTTAGTGATCCTATCTTTTCTCTTTAAAGCCAGAAATGAATTTAGATTGTAAGAAATTTTAATTTGAGATAATAATTGTTTAGTGATCCTATCTTTTCTCTTTAAAGCCAGAAATGAATTTAGATTGTAAGAAATTTTAATTTGAGATAATAATTGTTTAGTGATCCTATCTTTTCTCTTTAAAGCCAGAAATGAATTTAGATTGTAAGAAATTTTAATTTGAGATAATAATTGTTTAGTGAACCTCTCTTTTCTCTTTAAAGCCAGAAATGAATTTAGATTGTAAGAAATTTTAATTTGAGATAATAATTGTTTAGTGATCCTGTCTTTTCTCTTTAAAGCCAGAAATTGATTTCAATTGTAAGAAATTTTAATTTGAGATAATAATTTGTTAGTGATACAAGTATTACTAATTGAAGATCAAAGTTGACTGGAAAGTAAGAAGCTAGGAGAGAGTTCTACAAGCAAGAACTGCAAGAGAATAAATTGCTAGTATAGAAATTATGGTTATCTTTAGCTGTTTTAAATGTAAACTGAGGAGGGAAAGATGCCAACGTAGTATTGCACTTAAATTCTTAAATTCAGGTACCAAAGAGAAAAACACACTAGAACAATTAGAACGATAATAGAAAATGCACAAAGAAGGTACATAACGGCATTGGGAAAGTGAGATGCCAGGTCGAGTCCAATATGTTTAAAAAACGAATTCAGATTAAAAAATATTTTGGGTCGCAAGGAAAGAGGCAAAATATCATAATATCTATTAAGGAAGAGTTAACATAGTTTATTCATTTTCAGTGATTTTTTTTAGATAGGATTGTCACTTTTCTATTTGTCTGATTTCATATTCTGGAGTATTTGATTTCTTAGTATCAACTAAATAATGAACAATAAATTTGCAATCAGAACAACAATAGAGAAAACAATCTTGCATTTTTTATTTCCATTCGACGCTTAAACAGAGAAGTTAAAAATATCACAGTCAAATTCTGAACGGATACTAATTGTCAAGTAAAAAAATCTGTTGTGCTTTCCGGGTGAGGAACCGCACAAAATAATGAACAACGAAAGAAATAATTGAGATAGAAAAATATGTTATATTAAACGTAAAGATACAACTGGAACGCAGGTTAGTAATCCAGGAATACGATTAGTAAGAAATATATATATATATATATATATATATATATATATATATATATATATACATACATGCCTTTGAAGTGAAGCCGTGCTGGAAATAGTATATCCGTGTAATATTATTCTGGCTGAGTGGAGCTCAGAGCTACTATGACTACTGACGTGGTATTCTCTGTGTAACTTCGGTATCTCTCGGTAACTTACTGTTCTCTCTATGGCAGGAGTATATGTATACTCAAGTCGAGTCCATTATCATAGAAAAAGGGGAGATCCCACAACAGAATCTAAAAACAATATTCCAACCTGTATTTCTGAACGACACGTAAACAGAGAAGCTGAAGATATCAGTTGC
This sequence comes from Ascarosepion bandense, assembly GCA_037127315.1. Lineage (NCBI taxonomy): Eukaryota > Metazoa > Mollusca > Cephalopoda > Sepiida > Sepiidae > Ascarosepion > Ascarosepion bandense. The sequence continues at coordinate 2,405,414 of JBBBDQ010000904.1, forward strand.
AAATTCTGAAAGGAAACCAATTCATATTAAAGAAATCTAAAACAGTCTTCCATCATTTATTTCTATTCGAAGCGTAATCAGAGAAGTTAAAGATATCAATTTCAACTTCTGAATAGAAACCAATTTTCATTTAAAGAAGTCTAAAAACAATCTCCAATATTTTCTTTGTATCCGCCAGATAAACAGAGATGATAAGGTATCAACTTCAGCTTCTGAATTGATACCAATTCTCATTTAAAAAATTACGAATGAAAATTAATTCATATTAAAGAAATCTAAAAACAAATTACATCGTTTATTTTTATTTAACGCTTATTATTGAAATTGAAAATTGGTTTCCATTCAGAAATTGAAGATAACACCTTTAACTTCTGAACGGAAACCAATTTTCATTTAAAGAAGTCTAAATCCAATCTTTCATCTTTATTTCTATTCGACGCGTAACAAGTGAACTTGAAGATATCATGTTTAAATTCTGAATGGAAATGAAGTCACATTTAAAAAATCTAAAGACAGTCATACATCTTTTCTTTTTATTCGATGCATAAACAGAGAATTTGAAGTTATCGTTTTCAAATTGATATTTTTAAAATCTAAAATCAATATTCCATATTTTATTTTTATTCGCTGCTTAGATCGAAAAGTTGAAAATGGCAACTTCAAATTTTGAATGGAAACTAATTCAAATTTTTTTAATCTAAAATCAATCTTCCATATTTTATTTTTATTTGTCGTATAAATAGGTAAGTTGAAGTTATTACCTCCAAATTCTGAATGGATACCAATTCACATTTTAAGTAATCTTAAGACATTCTTTCATTTTTTATTCGACGCGTTAACAGAGAAGTTGATGATATCAACTTCAATGAAAAACAATTGACGTTAAAGTAATCTAAAATAATATTCCATCGTTTTTTTCTGTTCGATGAGTAAACAAAGAAGTTGACGTTATCAACTTCATCTTCTGAATGGAAACCAATTCTGATTTAAAAAACATCTAAAACAACATTCCATCTTTTTTTTCTATTCGATGAGTAAACAGAGAAGATGTCATCAACTTCATCTTCTGAATGGAAACCAATTCTGATTTAAAGAAATCTAAAACAATCTTCCATCTTTTATTTCTATTTGACGCACAAGCAGAGAAGTTGACGATATCACTTTCAATTTCTGAATAAATAACAATTCTCAATTTAACAAATCTATAGAAATAGGCTTGTATCTCTATAAATAGCATAAGAAAAATACAGAGAATAAAGACATTTGTCTGGGAAAAGTATTCTCATAAAACTAAACATTGCGTTTTTCTAATTCACAGTGATCCTTATCGTATCAATGAAAAAATTATTCGACATCGTGCAGTCAAGAACATCGGCTCATAATTAAGTGTCAACATCCTAATCTTTTTAATGGCTGTATAGAATATATATATATATATATATATATATATTTAATCATTTCACCCCAAGCAAGGCATTCAACTGCCACTATTGCGCAAGGGGTTATATAGGGGAAGGTAAAGAGAAAGAGTGGTTAGATATAGGAAATGTTAGAAGGAGGGTGATAGACGGGTAAGGATATCGAGGCTAAGGGTTGGGTAGATGGGAAGAGTGTTTGAGAGAATGGATGCGAGTTCGTGTGTTAGGAGGTGTCTATTGACCTTACATTTAAACTCCTGGAAATTGTAGCTGTCGGGGAAGCAATCATGCTTCGTCAGTGTTACAAAACGGTTATAATTCAGTGTTATCCTCCTCACAGACTAATTACAATTCACAGTTAGATGGTCTTGTCTGTATTGCATCGCATATGGAATGAGAATGATATACTCCATTGATCGTAATAAAGAGTTCGGTTCGAAACTCCTAGCACATGAAGATAGCCAGAGAGTACAACAGCTAAGACATCGTAGTAATAGCAACAAAGAGGAGGACAATAGTCCGAAAAATCTAAATTATGGCTGATATTATTTGCATAATGTAATATGCTTTTTATTGTGTGCTGTCTGCCAGGATCTGTCTACCCTATGTGAAAGCGTTATCGGAGAAAATACAAAAGATCTGTTGTCCATATAACATCAGTTACCGGTTGCTTCTAAAATCTTCTCATTCTCTTTCATTCTCAGTAATCTCTTGCGTGTTAGTGACATTATCGCCTTGCTTGGAGTGAATTGATTAGAAAAAAATAATGGTCTATTTATTTTGCAAAAGTAGTTATTACGTACTTTTATAAAGAAATATTTACTCAATATATTTCACAGGAATAGTTATTTCATGCAAAAATTATTTATTCTTTCATCTATTTCACTTTTCTTTTCTAAATTTTACTATAAAGATCTAACTTGTATGAATTTCTCTTCAAAATCAATTAACACCAGACTTATTTTTGTAACCCCGTAGATTTACTTTAGTACAGAGCAAAAGTTTCAGCATGTTGTTGATTTCTTAAGCAAGTAGGTTTTTATGGTGTGACGTTGCTAATTCAGTGCTGTGCCTCGACCATTGGTTGCCAATCTAGAGACTTCAACATGATGTGTGATTAAGCCTCTAGCTTATTGGGGTAGGATAGATGGGTTCATACTATTCCAAGAGTATTTCTGCGAAAGAGGACTTGAATTTGAACTCGACACATCAATTCCTAAACACAAGACTAAGTTTAGGGTTTGCTAGCCATAATATATCTTTTTTTTCAATAATTACACCCAAGCAAGTCAATAACATCACTAAGAGGCAAGGAGTTACTGAGTGTAAGAAAATATGAAAAAAGTAAACATTATTAGGAAGAGAGGACAATAAAATAGCAGAAATTAATAAGAAAGAAAATGATAAAAGTTTGAAGATCATAGTTGACCGTAAATAAGAATCCAGCAGAGAGTTGTACATGAAACGCGGGAGAAGAAACTTTTACCATAGAACTGGCGGTTACATCTAGCCATTTCACCTGTAAGATGCTAAGACATTGCCACCTATTTAGTTCTACGTTTAAATTTATATCATAGAGTTAAGTTCATGAAAAAACATCACCATGAAAGTATTTACAGAAAAGGCACAAAAAGGCTTCGTTACAGTGATGGGAAAGAGGCTGAAGTTGAGATGTCAAGTTAGGACCAATAATATTGTAGATCTATATTGCATATGTATTATTTTAGCCGTGTTAAATATCTATGCAAAAGGATTACATATATTCTGAGGGAGACATAGCCCCAGGAAAAATCACCCTATATCATTATGTCAGCTTATATTTAAGCGCTACGTATTCCCAATTTGATTAAAAAGAACCGACAAGGGCTATCAGTTTAATTTTTTATTAGATATTTCCAATCTTTGAATGATAAATAAGCTGCCGATGTTCATATTTTTGTTCTAACGGCTTTTTTGGTGCAACCTCAATCTCAAGAGCGAACGAGATTAGATTCGTCAATAAAAAAGGTGTTCTCCTCCATGAAAACCTAAGACTGCATACAGCAATAAAAGTACAGGAAAACACCCGGGTGGCCTGTTCTACCCCATTCGCCATATACGCCTGACCTGTTACCAACTGATTGTTTTTTTTTTATCGATTCCTGTAAAACATTTTGATTGGGAAAACTTTCCTTAATGAAAACCAGAATTGCGCGAAAAGTTTTTTCCCATAAAAACTTGTGAAAATTTTTCTCATATGCATCAAAGAGCTGCTTAGTAAGTGGCTACAAGTTATTACAAAAAATGGCGGACAGATAAAGGAATTAAATGTAATGTCAATTTATTTTCAACGAATAAATTTGATAACTAAAAACGAAAATTATTCATGATTAAACCAAATCGTTTCTATTGCATTTATATATTATAAAATACAATAATAATTAAGATTAAATTAAACCAGTATTACTTTTCTGATACCAAAATATATTTTCTAAAATGGAAAGTATTACAGTAACTTTCATATACAAGAACATTGACAAAAACACCTATAAAACCTACCTATTTTAAGCCTATCAAAATATGTAAAAGAATTAAATAACTATCTTCATTAGTAGAGAAATATCGACTAAAATACACTAGCTTCCAGCTATTTTTGATATTTTTATGCGACATACTTTGAAAGATAGCTTCCATTGCTTAAGAAATCATAAAACTGAACAAGGGGCTGAAAAGACTATATTTCCTTCAAACATTCTACTTCGGAATATTTTATAGAATATAAAACGCAACTGCCAATAAGCTAGTCGCCAAAACGACGAGTTTTCATCTTACAACTTTATTTAAGAGATTATTGAATTTTCTGTCTCTGGAAGATTTAAATGAACTTATAAAACTCAGTCTTGACATCAGGAAAATATCGCCTGTCTACCATTATATATATATATATATATATATATATATACAAAGAAAGAAAGAAAGAGAGAGAGAGAGAGAGAGAGAGAGAGAGAGAGAGAGAGAAAGAGAAAGAGATAGATCAACAGTGAAAATATATGAAAGATTATAAGTATTTGCACGACTGCGACATTTGACATTGTTTGAATTGTGTAATATGAATAACAAAATATTTTTAAAACACGCTGAAGGTATTTAGGAACGGAAACCCTTCAGAATATTATTCAATGTCAGAACAAAAAGTAAATTTTGCAGTATCACCCATAAATCAACCCATCCTTATAATGACTTTCAAATAGAAATAGTAATAGTGAAAATAGGCGTTTTCCTGGAGGAAATATTCGGCAATTATTAACCGAATAGTTAGCGTTAATATCATGTGAAATTTATAAAATGTTTTTCTTAAAGCAGTCTTTTAGGAACATATATTTTTAAAATGCACACTCTTTCTAGTATTTATGGAAGTTTTATTCATAACCTTTTGTTTAAGTTAGTCGGGAAAGTCAACATCTTAATTATAAACCAAATCGACTACGCAACTCTGAACAAGAGATTCAGAAATGCAGTTATTCACTGTAAAATCTATCCAAGTATCAACAGCTGCAGCGATCACCTCCCGGTTATTTGTAAACAAAGAATGAAACCTTGGAAATTGAAGAAGCCTAACGCAACATCCAAACTGCAATACAACAGACTACAGAATAACCCAAACCTGCAGAAAAAATGCATGGACAGTGAAGAAAAGATATGAGAGATAAATTGGAAACAGAAACTCAAATGGGACACATATTAAGCGAAGCGTTAGTGACATAATTGAACGGCATCATCCCAAAGGAAAATGAACATAGAAGAAAAAACGACTGAATAACAAATGAGATTTCAACATGATGCAAAGGAAACAGAAAACAATCCCAAGACATGGAATGGAATACAGAAATCTTGACAAAGAAATAAGTATCAAATGCAGACAAGCCAAAAAAAGAATAGTTTAACGAAACATGCACGAAAATAGATTAAATATCACAAATAAAGGAGATATGAATAAAAACTAAGAGAAACGACAAGAAAAAGAACATGCTTATCACCAGGCTGCATAAAATCCAAAGAGGAAAAGCTCATATTAGAGAAAGAAAAAATTATTCAACGATGAGATGAATCTATTCCACGACGAAAGAAAACGATCGGCAGTACACTCAGTACTTTATGATTACAATACAATTTTTATGATTACTTATGATTATAAGTACTTTACTTTATGGCCCGTCAGTACTGAAATACTGACGGGCCATAACCCATTAGACAATAACTCTTGGGCCTGACATATAGATTTTTATACTAATAAAAATCCATATGATTTTTATAAAGTACTAACCTTAAAATGGCATGTGGCAAACTTTGGGTCAAATTAGTTTAAATGTTACAGTTATTTAAGTGAAAGTACTGTTGCAAATTTTCCAAAACAATGGATAATTTGAATTTCGTGTGTTAATAAAGCATTGCTTTCTCATAGGAAAACTACTGTTCAAACAAAGCAATGGTTTGATAAGTGAAATTCGGACTCTGCTCCGTCAGAAACAACGGTTAAGAGGTGGCATACTGACTTTAAACACGGTCGTACAGACACAAATGATGCTGAACGGTCAGGTCGGCTAAAATCGGCAGGAAAATATGCAAAAAAAAAAAAAATCCACAAAATTCTTTTTGATCGATCATAAATTGAAGTTGCGTAATATAGCGGAGGAAGTGAACATATCAGAAAGCAATGTATTCACCATTTTGCATGAACATTTGTCAATGAGAAAGCTGTGCTCAAAGTGGGTGCTACGTTTGCTCACAAAAAACAACAACGCGACGACGATTCAGAGTGTTGTTTGCAACTGTTTCAACGCAACAAGGAGTTCTTGCATATGCGATGATGGATGAAACATGGACCCATCACTTCACTCCGGAGTCAAATCGGCAATCAGCTGAGTGAACAGCCGTTTAAAACGACTAAAGACGCAACAGGTAAGGTTTTGGCTTCCGTATTTTGGGATGCGCAAGGTATTTTGTTCATAGATAATTTGAGAAACGAAGAACCATCTATAGCGAATATTATGTAGCATTATTGATGTGTTTAAAGGAAGAAATCGTCCAAAACGGCTACAAATGAAAAAGAAAAAAGCGATCTTTCACCAAGACAACACATTGTGTTACAAGTCAATCGCAACGATGGCAAAACTGATCTGGCCCCCAGCGACTACTGACTGGCTCCAGATCTGGCCCCCAGAGACTACTGACTGTTTGCAGACCTTAAAAGAATGCTCCAGGGAAAGAAATTTCTTAATGAAGAATTGATATCGGAAAGTGGGGCGTATTTTGAGACCATAGACAAATCGTTCTACAAAAAAGATCTCGAATTGTTAGAGAAGCATTGGAATCAGTGTATCATTCTAGAATCAGATTATGTTGATAAATAAAGTCGAATTTTTCCTAAAAGTTGTTGTTTTATTAGTTAGGTCCTTGATGTATTGAATGATGTGTTAAATATAAAAAATCCGAAGTGGAAGAAGGGCTTGGAGAATCTGATAATCACAGGGTGGAGAGAGGGAAAGGAGACAAAGGAAAACAGTGCCTGATACACTTGATGATTTTGAAAAAAATGAATGACAGAGCAGGGTTTGGGAGAAGTTACAAGTCAGAATATATTGAGATACAGTGAACAGGAAGACGCGTAGGCCTATGTTTGCCTATCTCATGAAGAAACACGGCACAAAAATGAAGAAGGAATAAGAAGTTGGAATGAAACCGGTTATTCTAGCTGTCTGTTCTGTAGGAAACCGCCGCTAAAATCGAAACACGACAGGATCTGGTTAAAGAAAAATAAAGGTGAATATTTCCATATTTTAAGTAAACTTACAGTGGTCAGTTGAAATAGAAATCAATCTTTTTGGATTTGATAGCACCAAAAGATTTTTATATTTTCATATTGGTGTACAAAGAAAAGTATAGTTGTAGAAACTTGAGGGTCGATTTCTATTGGCACTCGTGAGGTGCATTTGATCGCCAGAAGCATGAATGCTAAAGCAAAACTTCTCTCTACTTAAGCAGTTGTTTTTTTTTTAGCTGCCTTTAACCCTCTAGGGCCATTCGTATCATATTTGATACAGTATTTCCCTATAAGGAAACATTTGGTATTTCCCTATAAGGAAACATTTGGTATTCATTGACTGAGCAGTCAGTACTGCTTTCATTTGAAATTTATAAAATATTTCTCTTAAAAAATTTTTCAGGAAAATATTTCTTTCAAGGCTTGCTTTCATACTGTATCAAATATGATACGAATGGCCCTAGAGGGTTAACGGCCCATTGGCCTCTATTTTTACTTGGGGATTTATGTTGGTTTGCCCCTCTAGGGCCATTCGTATCATATTTGATACAGTATGAAAACAAGCCTTGAAAGAAATATTTTCCTGAAAATTTTTTTAAGAGAAATATTTTATAAATTTCAAATGAAAGCAGTACTGACTGCTCAGTCAATGAATACCAAATGTTTCCTTATAGGGAAATACCAAATGTTTCCTTATAGGGAAATACTGTATCAAATATGATACGAATGGCCCTAGAGGGTTAATAATATAATATGATTAAGGCTTCTACTTATCATAAAGTGGGGGATCAGTTCTATATTGTTATGAAGTAATAAACAGATTCCCCACTAATATGATACGAATGGCCCTAGAGGGTTAACATGAAAATTATATAAAAGATTCCACTGAAAACGAAAACGAAATAAAAGTCAAGAGTTTTTGATTGGCAGCGCGTGTTACTAGATTTCAATCCAATTGAAAATTTGTGAAATGTACCAAAAGAAAACATCAAAGAACGACGATCACCAAACAAGACAAATTTGAAAAAAATGTATACACCAGAATTAGACATAAAATTCAATATTTGTGCAATTATTGTGTCAAGTGCACAAGCTGTAATTGAAAATAAAAAGGGTCACACCAATTATTGATCTTATATAAACTGTTTTTCAGATTAACTCCTTTTTAAGTTGTGAATTCTGCATATTGTTTACAATAGAGTTTCAGTGTATCGCGTTTTATCGTAATCCATGATAGGCTCTATTCTACGCTTTTCCTTATCAATATTAACGATCTCCCTGATGTAATAAGATCCCAAGTAAGCATATACGCTGACGACACTACAGTTTACTCTCGTCTTGATCAAAAATCTGCCGAGGCTGACAAAGCAAACCTCGCTGCCGAGCTTAAAAAGGACCTACAATCCGTGGTGTACTGGAGTAAGAAATGGCTCGTGAATTTTGATGCTTCCAAAACAAAGCTGCTATCTATTAACCATCACAGACAATCGTTCCTCCCGACCATTAACATGGATCAGGCTTCTCTCCCTGACAGTAAAACACTGTGTATTCTCGGATTAACGCTCATATCAAACCTCAAGTGGAATAACTATATAAAATCCATAGCTAAATCCGCTGCTAAGAAAGTCGTTTTTTTTCTGTGTAGGGCCAGAAAGTTTTTTCCGTCTAAAACAATCCTGCACATCTACAAATCTACCAACCGTCCGTGCATTGAATATTGCTGCCATATCTGGTCGGTTGCTCCTGCTATCCACCTAGGTGTCCTTGACCAAATCTAACGGAGAATCTGTAATGTGATCAATCCCGACTTGGCAGCTAGGATACAGTCGCTTTCTCACCGACGCAAGAAATAATAAAATACTGTGATATTTCAAAACAAATATTTCTATAAAATATGTTAAAAATGTACTTATTTATGTGTGATTCTCTATAATTAAGAGCTATATTTTGTTAATAAAATTTCTAAATTTCTGACTACAGATAATATATTTGTTATCCTTGAATCATGTTCCCTTGTAAATTAATTTGCTATAGATTTCTATCGTAAAATAATTAGCAATCAGTCAGCTAAGTGCCATACGTGATACACGCTTTGGGTGATCATGTCTCGAAAGAGACATGACTGACTGGGCAGAAGATTATTCCGCAGTAGGTTGCCATTGCTTTTTGCGGTAGACTGATTGCTAGCCAAGGCTATAGAACCCAATATGTCTGGTCATTTAACCCATAACTGGAGGGAAGAGACATATTACTACATTTCTCAAGAGTATTTGTGCATAAGTGAACGCGAGGAATTCAACTGGAGTTCGAACTCGGCTCCCCGATTTGTCATTCCGAGTTGATATTCACTGCACCACAAACACATACATAAAATATATCCTGTTAGAACAGCTTTGCCTTTATTCCCGAATACGGACAATCACTTCCCTCTAATTTTCAATATAAATCAAACAAAAATTATTTTCAAAACTTTAGGTCAGAAAAGCAATTGTTAATTCTTTACCGCAACAAATATTTAATATGCTAACACAGTAAATGAAGTTAAGTGACAGAATGATGGTATAATGAAGAATTCTGAGATGAATTGTCAGTTATGTCCAATGGTTACATTGCAAGCTTCGTATTTTGCATACTAGCAGTATAACCCGGCTCTATAGCAAATGTTGTGACGATTGACATTCCATAGTTCTATCAGTACAGTTCTATTTGTACACCTTATTCCCAAAACGGCTACATTTTGAACAGTCTCCCGAGAGACTTGCTGACCACTACAATCTTAGCTTTTCAAGTCTAGGGTTAGCCATTATCTTTCTACATATCCTAATAATCTGTACTTTTTATCTCATAAAACATCCATATTTAGTAAGTAGGTTCTACATTAAGTGGCTTTTTGGCCTTGTATTAGTGAACATTTAGTGAAAAAATCTGTAATATACCTATAGGAAATATTAAAGTAGAAATGTTTTATTGCATTTCTTGAAAACACGCGATTTTAAGTCACCTTGCCAACCTTGATATATTTGGGAAAGAGATAAAGAAATACCAAGAACATATACTGGCGGCAAACAGCCTACATACGGACAAGAAATGATTCAGCATATATACAAAACAAGAAAGGTATGTAAGATAAGGATGTGTCTTTTCACCCGATCTGTACAACTTGTACAGCGAAAGAATTCTGAAAAATCAAGAAGTCCTGCCAGAATTCTGCACTGGCGGCCACAATCTGAAGAATATAAAATACGCAGACGATACAGTGCTGATAGCAGACACTGAAAGGTAAATGCAGGACCTCCTACAGAAGGTAGCAAGAGAAAGTGAGAAGAAAGAGCTGAACATAAACTAAAAAAAAGGAATGCGTAGTTATCTGCACAAAAGTATTCTAAAATATCAACTAAGGGCCGGGGAGACTAAAATCAAACAAATGCAGAAATTTAAATACCTGAAAAGTGTTCTGACAGAGGATGGAATTTGTAACACTGAGATCCGAAGGCACATTGCCATGGCCAAGGACGCATTTATATGGCTAAACAGAGTATTAAGACAGGAAGATTTCGTTGTAAACAAAGAAAAGAGTGTCATGTGATGTCCGTCTTCCTATATAGCAGCGAATTCTGGACGATCACCTCAAAGAGAGACACGAAGCAATAGAAATGTGGCTATACAGAAGGATGCTAAGGATACCATAGACCATACATGTAAGCAAAAGAGAGGATGCAAACAAAAAGGAAATTATACTTAGCATCAGTAAGAGACAACTGAAATTTCAGGACCATGCAATAAGAGGGCTTAGAGAATCTAATGCTCACAGGTCGGGTAGAGGGACTGCGAGATAGGAAAAGCAGTGTGAGACATACTTGATAGGCTTGAGCAAGCGGATGACGGAGCGGGGTTTGGGAGAGATAAGAAAAGAAAAATGTTAAGACAAAAGATAGAGACAAGTAGAAATACATGAAAGGACATAAAGAAGAATACATATGAGACATTAATGGTTTTACGAAAGCGGTGGTTCATTATTTTCCAGAATATTGGAACAGTAGTATTTAAGATAATCTTGGGAATTATATATATATAAGTTACCGGTAAATGTTTTCGTGCTTATCGAAATGTAAGAAAATGAATAGAACTTTTTCCTTTGGCTAAGCTAAAATGTGCAACGAATAGTATTTAGTATTTGTACTCTTAAAACTGGATAACCTAAACTATGAAAAATTGGGCACGATTTAATGACTATATTTACTTTTCTTACCAAATAATACCATTTCAATGGTATTAGTTTCGTGAAAAGTACAATGTTGATGCGATACATAACAATCATTTTTATAATCAGCACTTTCATTCGTGCTTTCTTTTTTTAAACAAAATTATTTTTGTTCATTGTCTTTCTTCTATTCTTTCTTTCTAGTTCTTATTTCTCTTTATTCTTTTCAATCTTTCTTTCTTTGTCCTTCCTTCCTTCCTTCCCAATCTTTCTTATTTCCTATTCAATATTTCATTTTTCTTTTCTTTCCTTCTTAATATTTTTTTACTTCTTACCTCACTTTTTTTAATTTCATCTTACTTTTTAAATCTTTGTTTTTATTCATTTCAATATTCCTTTCGTTCCCTTTTAATTTTTCTTTCTTTTCTCTTCATTTCTTCCTTTGCAATCTTTCTTTTCTTCCTTCCTTTTCAGTCTTTCTTTACTTCTTTTCTTTTCAATCGTTCTTTCTTTACTTCCTTATTTCCTTTTCAATATTTTTCCTTCCTTCCTTCCTTCCTTCCTTCCTTCCTTCCTTCCTTCCTTCCTTCCTTTTCAGTTTGTTTTTCCTTCATTTCTCCTTGTCATTTTAATTTTACATTTCTTCCTTTGTTCTTAAACTTTCTTTACTTTCTTTACTTTCTTTCTTTCTTTCTTTCTTTCTTCTGCAATCATTATCTTCTTTCTTTCTTTCTTTCTTTCTTGTTGTCGTTTCAATATTTCTTCTGTTCATTCGTTCACCAAAACTTAGACTGCTATTTGAAATATAAATATGAGCATAAATATATATTACCATAATTAAATTGGCGTTGTTCATTAGCGTTTTGTGCTTTGGCTATCACTATTCACAGAGCATTATAAAAGAGAAATAAAAAGTTTTAAAAAGAACACTATGACGAGATCACTCATTTTTGCTGGTTCCAATGATAAAAGAGAAACATAAAGCAGGAAGGGTTTTCATAGATCAAACCAGATATTTTAAATGACAATAAATATAAAGAAAAAGAAACTAAAACGAAATAAAGACGGGCAGTGTGGGGGGGGGAAACATCTAAAAAGTTACGTTCTTTTATGTGCTATGTCCCTTTCGGACGTTGGCGATCTCAAATCTCCACAATTTTCTGTTCTTTGCAGCTCTTAGTAAATTTTGTCTTTTTGCTATCTTTCTTAAATCTTGTTTATCATTCAAGCTTGTTAGGTAGATTATGCACTGTATTCCATTGTCCCTCTTGCTTTCAACAGACTCTGTGGGTGCTAAGTTCTGTGCTTATTATGTGCATAAAAAATTTCAACTGACTCTTTCTGATGTTAAGTATGAGTGCCATTTTTGTTTCCATTTACTCAAAATCTTCGTCAGTATTCACATATTCAGTCAATGATATTCTCAGCATCCTACTGTAAAATCACTTTTCCTTTGCTTCAAGTCTCTTCATCATCTGTCAGGAGATAGTCTAACATTCACTGCCATAGAGGAGGAATGACATTATGTTACAGTTCAGAACTCTTTCCTTTGTTTCTAACAAAATGTCCCTGCTTCTTAATACTTTTCTTACTTCTTGGAAGGAATATCTCAATTACTATTCAAGAGCGCCTTCGGATTTCGGTGTCATTCTTTCTGTTCCATGTTAAAGCACCTCGCAAATACTTTAATTTTTGTATATGCTTTATTTTGGTATCTCCAATTTGTAATTTACATGTTACACTGTTTCTTTCGCTGACAACCATACATATTGTCTTGTTGCAATTAATGTTTAGTTATTTCATCTTGTTTTCTTTCACTACATTCTGTAGGATTTCTCGTAGTTTCCTTTCTGTGTCAGCTATCAACATCGGATCATCTGCATATTTTATGTTGTCGACGTTGTAGCCACAAACGAATTCTGGTGGGAGTTTTATGTTTTCAGATTTACCACACATTCTAAGATGAATGAGGCCGGTGAGAAGATACATTCTTGTCGTACACCCTGATTTTTGTATATTTATTGAATTAACTTTCTATGCAGACTGTTTGATCTCAGTATGGGTTTTGGATTATCCTAATCCTTCACAAATATGTCAAGATTACCTTCCGGTTCCAACGTACTTTATCAAAAGCTTTGATATAATCTATAAAGCGTAGGCATACACTCATTTATATTTGTTTCGGTCTTTCTGATATCATTCTGAGTATGAATCCTCTGTTCTAATATCTTTAACGATACAATACTGTTCTTGTTTTATTTTTGGTTTGATTCTACTCCACTCTATTCATCAGAATTTAGTTGTCATTAGGCTGATTGTCAGATGAAGTTCACATTCATTTGCACCTGGGTTCTCAGACAGTGCTAGGAAAATTGATCTACTTGGTTCTAACGGCATCACGCCTCTGTTTTGTTTATTATATCTGTAATCTTGTCAATATCAAAATCTTCTAAAGCTGCTAGTGTAGGTTGCAATGTCAAAACCATAAGCAATAGGCGTTAAAATATAAAATGGCATAAAAGTATAGAGAGTAAAAAGAAATTAGTTGAGATCAAAATGACAGGAAATAACAATTAGTATGAGGTAAAACGAAACGATATATATAGTAAATCAGTGGTAAGAGGTAAATATAGGGTAAAGTAAAACTTAACGGCAGAGTAGAAGCGATTGACTGATAAGGTATTTTACGATTTATCAAAACTGTGTAGGTTATTTAAAGTTGAAATATATTTCAGATTGTGAGAATAATATTTTTTTGCGAATGAATAATGTATTAACAATGTTTTTAGTATAACAGTTATTTTTCCAGATAAAAGTGCTACTATTTAACCCATTGCTGGGAGAAGGGGATGGATTAAATAACTTTTTAATGGTATTTGTGTGAAGGTTTATGTAACGAACTCAACTGTAAAAAGGTAGAATATAAAAATAGCATAAGATTTAATTGGAGTAGATAGACTGAACTATCACCCGGTTCACACTCCACCCACATCTATTGAACAGGTGTAGAGGCTCATCCCTTGTACCCTGGTTAGGATGTGGTTTCCGGCTTTCTCTTTTCCAATCTTTTCACTCTTACGTAGCCCCCTGCACACCAGTGGCCTTACCGCCTTGCCTGGGGTGATATGATTAAAAAAAAACAACAAAAAAAACATTAGGACGTAAGAACAGTTGATGATAAAAATGTAATAATAGGAGATAGAAATAAGTGGAAGTAAAAAAGCAACGGTAGCAAGTAAAATCGAAGGGATTAAAACAAACAAAAAAGTGTAAAAAATACAAAGCCAGGATGTAAAAGGTGAGTTGGAAGCAAGAACCGATTGAAAAGACTTAAATACAAAGCCAGGATGTAAAAGGTGAGTTGGAAGCAAGAACCGATTGAAAAGACTTAAATACAAAGCCAGGATGTAAAAGGTGAGTTGGAAGCAAGAACCGATTGAAAAGACTTAAATACAAAGCCAGGATGTAAAAGGTGAGTTGGAAGCAAGAACCGATTGAAAAGACTTAAATACAAAGCCAGGATGTAAAAGGTGAGTTGGAAGCAAGAACCGATTGAAAAGACTTAAATACAAAGCCAGGATGTAAAAGGTGAGTTGGAAGCAAGAACCGATTGAAAAGACTTAAATACAAAGCCAGGATGTAAAAGGTGAGTTGGAAGCAAGAACCGATTGAAAAGACTTAAATACAAAGCCAGGATGTAAAAGGTGAGTTGGAAGCAAAAACCGATTGAAAAGACTTAAATACAAAGCCAGGATGTAAAAGGTGAGTTGGAAGCAAAAACCGATTGAAAAGACTTAAATGCAATGTTAGGGGGTAAAAACAACACGAGGCTAAAAGTTGTTTAACAAAGTTATTTTTCGTATTGGGAAAGAAAGGTTTCTTTTGAAATAGTAAATTAAAAATATTGACAGAAAGTATAGTCATTAACCAGAGGAAAAGTTCAAGATACGAGTTACAAATTGTAGATGTTATCATTAAGTAAGTACAGAGGGTTAAATATTTTGGAACTGTTTTAACAGAGAATGTAACATGTCACTCCGAAATTTGAACACGATTTGAAATTGCGAATGAGGCATCCCAAAAGCTAGACAGTAAGAAATAGGAAAGTTTTCGTTAGTGATGTATTGCTATGTGATATATATATATGTTTCGGTTGGATTTCAATCCTGGGTTAAAAAGCAATCGGAGTCTAACCGTACTGATGATCTGTCTGCGGATGACTATATATATATATATATATATATATATATATATATATATATAAGATGGATTTTTTAAAGGTGAACGATAAATGAGGGTCATCAATAGATAGTGCCCCTCGTTTTACACTTATGCTAGCTTTGTGTAATTGAGAAGAAAATCTGGTAAGTGGAAGACATTTCATGAGGGCGATACTAGTCCAACCTTGCTTTGAGTAGACTTCTTTTTATGCAAATCTAAGGCAGGCTTGATGACACACGTAAGACACAAGCATAAAATTGATGTTTTATGTACCTTATGTGAGACGGCTATTTATTTATTCTGATCAGTAATACATTATGGGTAGATGTACTGTATTATTCCAATGTTTACTTGGATGGGTGATAACGGTTACCCTTCGAGTTTTTCTAGAGACTATTAAGTGAAAATAATTGCGGATCCGAATGTAATTTTGTAGCTATTTTATAGTATTGTTTAACTCTTTTGCTCATTATTTACTACTCATTATTTTATTATTTGTTGTTGGATGTTATTATTAGGTTTAGCTGTGTTTATTTGTGCGTTCGTTTTTTTCTTAACTGGCTTATTATTTATTTATTGATTTCGATTAATTCATTTTACACGTTTATTTATTTTGTTTATTTTAATATAATTTATTATTTATTTTTGTCCATTTTTAGCTTTCGATTTTTAAGTAACATAGTACAAATTTTTTCGTATCTGAATTTTGAGATGAGGTTAGTGATTATTTAGTAATTTATATTGGTTTGTGTTGGTAATTATGAATATTTTCACCTTCAGACCGAATTTAGATTTTTTATTAACTATTGTATGTTGATGCTGCTTTCCATATTCCCAATAATATTTTTGCTGTGATTTGCTTTTCATTTTTAATTTCACATAGATGTTTAGATAGTATTACGCTGTTACGTACTATTTATAAAGGATATTTTGTGTGCATAGTTTCTTTGTTTCCTGGGTCGTTCAATTGCTCTTAAATAAATTTTTCTTCGTTATCTGCTGATTTTATAGTGGCTTGGTATATTGTTCTGCAAGCAATTGCCGTTTAAAAGACATTTGTGCTTCGCTCTTAAGCAAAAACATACTATCGCCGCTTGGTGTTGACCTCAATGTCCACTTGTATATATTTTTATAAGTCTCAGTGAATAATACATAAATTTCATATATAAGTTTTAATATTAAAGACGACTGAAAAGGAACTGTTTACGATTAAGTTTTTTTTATTGAAAATTATCTAAACAGTTTTTATACACTCTAAGCAAGGAAAGAAAATACTTGTAAAATCGCAGTGCATTATCAGTCGTCTTCAATAATACTTTCATAAAAAAGGCTTGCTGCCCCTTCACACACACACACACACACACACACACACACACACACACACACACACACACACACACAATATTTTCCTACGTTAGTTGTAGGTTTAAGAAAATGTCAACTTGTGGCAAACCGTTATTTCTCTCTGTTAACAATGATAACAATGGATTTCTTTATTATTAAACATCTCTAACGCTTATGTTCTTAATTCGGAAGAAGTCTTGAGAAAAGAGAACACAAAACAGTAACCAATTATAAATTCTTGGAAATAACCTTTCCAGTTAAGAAAAGCAAGAAACACAATGCCACTGTTTGATACTTGCAGGTGTAGCTCAGTGTGCGAGCACTGGAACATATACCAGTAAATTGTAGATTCTAGCATTGTAAAGCGTTGATACTCGGGCTTATTTTATTTTTTATTTTTTTCACTAAATACAAAGCTCAGAAGCCACTCACTCAATTACTGAATGAGGTGTGTGTTATAAACGTAAGAGAAGGAAACGAGAAGCAATGATTCTCAATAATATGGTGATAGATAACGGTTAACCTCCCTAGATTTGAGGAGGTTAAAATTGTAGTGTTTAGGGAAGCATCCAGACAGAAGTACTCCACAGAGTAGCGGTTCTTACAAAGATACTTTTGGAGTGGTATGCTCTTTTTAGGGATTACGCATGGAATGATGCCTATTCAACATTGTGGACGTTTCAATCGGGGTTTTTCCTGCAAAAGTCTTATCTGGTGGCACTAAAGAATGGAAGTTTTCTGAATATATTTTTCATGAACGTAACGATAGGCTGGTGACTTTACATTTGTGGGGAAAAGTATAAATGGTGGAAAACAAAATTTTCCGCACAAGGTCACATAAACGATTAGAAATTCTGTCAAGACTAAAAAGCGACGATTTAGCTGTTCTAGCCTAAATATTCTTAATATTATTTATTCATTACGAAGTTTTAGATAATTTTTTTTTTAATCATATCACCCCAAGCAAGGCGGTGACGCCACTAATGCGCATGGGGCTACTTAAGAGTAAAATGATTGGAAAAGAGAAAGCCGGAAACCACATCCTAAACAGGAAACAAGGGATGAGCCTCTTCATCCGTTCAATAGATATGGGTGGAGTGTGAACCGGGCGATAGTTTAGTCTATCTACTCCAATTGAGAGAAAAAAAAAGAAAAAATGTGAAAGAAGATTGGAGAAAAAAAGAAAGAAAGCCGGGAACCACATCCTAAACAGGAAACAAGGGATGAGCCTCTTCACCTGTTCAAAAGACGTGGGTGGAGTGTGAACCGGGCGATAGTTTAGTCTATCTACTCCAATTGCAAATTAAAGATACATAAATTTCTAGGTCACCTAATGAGGAAATATGTCTTGGAAAATTCGACATTCAGTGTCAGACTGAAGACATGAGAGACAAAGGAAAGCAGCACATAACTAACGATCTCTGTAAATGATTGGTAGAAAAAGGTTTAAAAAAGATAGCAAAAAGACAAAGTTTATTAAGTGCTACAAAGGACAAGAAATTGTGGATAGGCATGATTGCCAACGTTCTGAAGGGACACAACACATGCCAGAAAAAAAGCAGTTTATTCAATACAAGACACAAGAAACCCTCAAGGTAGAGGATTATTGAATGAGTAAATGTAAGAGTATATTATGAGAATATGGACGATAGATAGAAGTTGACGCGAGACATAAAGAGGTTAAGATCGTAGTGATTTCAAAAGCGTCCTCTCGGGAGTTTGCTTCATAAAGAAAGGGGTTCAAGATGAATTTTCTCCATCATTTGGTAAGGCAGAAGTTCCTCTCAAACCTCCAATTTTTATGAAACAAAGTGAATGAAGATGAATCGACAGTCGATAGGAACTTCCTTTTTACTAATTGATTACGAAGGAAATGGGGATGACTATGTGACATGGCGGGTCCTAGCTGTGAAAGTCTGAACTAGTTAATAGTAGTACAGCATTTTTGCGTGATCATGTAAAAATAAACCATAGTGAGCGCACCTGATATAATGTAAAAAGTAAAAGAAACTTCGGTTTTATGTGAGTGTGGAATATCTAAAAGATCTTTTGACTGCAATGCTGGTTTGTTATACGATTATTCTAAGATTGCTTCCACCGCTGACGTCAATCACTTATCATCAGTCCTACCATACAACATGAACAAAAACAGTAGAAATAGATTAACCCGTGATTCATTCATGAAATAAGCGGCTTTAGCGTCCGAGAACTATGTTAGTGACGCAATCAGCCGTTAAAAGAAACATGATATTGAAGCTAAATCGTTATCCAGAACAAGCCTGAAACAATAATTCAGCCTTCCTTCAAATCGACGGTCAATCGTTATTACCTTACGTATTCTTTTAATCTTTACTTCCTTCTCTTGCGTAAGTTAGCAACCTCATTCAGTAACCTACTACCTTGAGTGGCCTTGGGATCTGTTTTGGGTGAATGTTTATCAAAAAGATATTTAATATCAAACAGATATATATTTAGAAAAAATACGACACACCGTATAAGAGTCAACGAGAAATTAACCTTTTAGTACCAATTGTTTAACTAGCAAAACATATTTTAAGATTTCATCTGAGTATTCATTTTATTTATTTATTTATTTATTTTATAATATACACGGAGAAGATTAAATAAGAATATCTGCTTACATATAAAGAAGTACATATAGTGTTGAAATTAAATAAGAATATCTGCTTACATATAAAGAAGTACATATAGTGTTGAAATTAAATAATGACTTATCATTGCATTGAAATGCAATTTATCTCTTCTCATCACGTTGAAATGACCTATCAGTTTATACTGACTTTCGTCAAATTGTGTAACCATGTTCGGGCATTCAAAAGTTAACTTGAAAAAACTAAAGTTGGTAACAACAATTGACAGCATGAATATTACATCAAGCTACAGATATAACTGGATATATTATCTTATGTATCACGGACCTTCAGGAAATAGGCGATCATGGCTCTCCACAGTTTTCTATTCTATGGGTTTCTTAACCATTTTTCTTCTCTTGCTCCGCTTTTTGGTTCCTCCATCATTTAAAACAAGCTCATCAGGTAAGTGGCTCGCTAACTTTCCGTATATCCCTTACTCTTAATGTGCCCAGTGCGGATTAAGTTTTCAAAGCTCTCTTTTCTCTTTATGTGGCCAAGAAATTTCAGCTATCTTTTCCTGATTCTGAGTATAAGTGCTCTTTCTGTTGCCATTTTCTTTAAGACTTCTTTGTTGCTTACTCGCTCCGCTGATGGATTCTCAGTATCCTTCTGTAAAACGACATTTCTGCTGCCTCTGGTTTTCTCCTCGGTCATGAAGAATTTGTCCAGCATTCGTTGCCATCTAAGAGAATGGTTATTACATAGAAATCCAGTATGGTTTTGGAATGTCTCTTTCGTTCTTCCAATGCATATTCGGATCTTGTGCCGCATTTTCTTTCTCTTAAAAAACTTCCCAGGTATTTAAATTTCTGTTCCTGCTTGATGTTGACAACGCCAATTTATAACTCGCATACTTTAAGTCTTCTAGCAGTTGATAAGTCCTTTCTTCTCGCTTTCTTCTATTATCACGTCCAGGGGATTTCCGATTTAGCAACCAGGCTCAACCATAGGCTATTAGGATTCGTAATCTGCACTGGTCAAGTTAAACTGAAACAAAGTGGGAGGACCAGACGTAATTGCAATAGAGATCCTGGGAACCTTAGATGGTTTCGTCATAAACAAGATCACAGAAATAATAAATGAAATCGAGAACAGTGGTGATATACAGGAAAATCTAAGCAGATCTATTTTCATACAAACGAAAGCGGACAATCATCTTAATGAGCCATTTAACGAAACATTCAAATCCTGATGTATGTTATATACATTGGAATTCGGATGATAAGTTTTATCAGCAGCAGAATCAAACCAGAAATAGAACTGAAACGGTGCGGTTTTCTCAAAGACACTGAAACAAATGAACGCAATTTCTATCCACGGAATGTTATCAGAAAGAGCAATACAAATGCAGAAAGATGTGTACCTGTGTTTTGTAGATTATGCAAAGGTATTCGATAAAGATCTGTTGAACAGCAACTTTGATAGTTTTCGGAAATATATTAGAATAACCACAAACTGTCAGCAAATCATCTGCATATGGATAGAAAATGGGTTTAGCAGCTATAAAAAATAGAAAGCGGGCAAGGTTCTCACCGGATTTTATTGTAAACCTATAAAGCAAAGCAATTCTGAGAAAACTAGAAACCCTACCAGGATTAATTATTGACGGTCACAATCTTAACAAAATAAGGTAAGCAGATGACACAATGTTGATGGAAGACACAGAAATAAAGTTACAAATACTACTACAGAAAGTAGTGAAAGGAAACGAGAAGAAATGATTAAACATTAACTGCAA
This sequence comes from Ascarosepion bandense, assembly GCA_037127315.1. Classification (NCBI taxonomy): domain Eukaryota; kingdom Metazoa; phylum Mollusca; class Cephalopoda; order Sepiida; family Sepiidae; genus Ascarosepion; species Ascarosepion bandense. The sequence continues at coordinate 2,426,790 of JBBBDQ010000904.1, forward strand.
GAAAATAGAATACATTGTTGTTAGCAAAAGGTGTGAGCCCAAAGTATGAATTGCAAATCAGAGATGCCAAAATCAAACAATTCCGGAAATTTAAATATTTTGGAAGTGTTTCAGCAGAGGATGCAAAGTGTGACATTGCAATCTAAAGTCATACTGGATTGAAGTAATAAATAGAAAAACCGATAGAAATAAAGTGAAATACTAATCTGCGACGTGATATATATTCTCCTGTATGGCAGTGAGTGCTGGACGATCTCCTCGAAGATAAAGAGGAGACTTGAAGCAACAGAAATGTGATTCTTCAGAAGATTGCTGAGTATACTATGGACTGAACATGCAAGCAACACCAAAGATTTTAAGAAAACTGAAAAAAAAAACAACAAAAAAAACAACGACTAATATTTAATAAGAATAGACAGTTGAGGTTTCTGGGGGCACATAATGTTGAAGGGAGACTTGTAAAATCTGATACTCTTCCGGACAAACAGAGGGCAAGAAGGGAAAGAGGAAAAATGCATAACTTACTTAGTGGGCTTGATTAAATGGATGACAAAACAGGGTTTAAAAGAAATAATCAAAAAACAAAGTTTATTAATTGCTACAATGAACCGGAATTTGTTGACCCTCATTATAGCTAACAGGTATAAAGAAGAAGACCTTTGTGACGCAAAAAACCTGCTGATATAAGACGAGCTGCGAGTATTTAGTAGCTTCGTTCTGTTATATTCATTAAGAATATGCGGAATATGAAAAACTGTTTTAGGATTACTTTATTTACACAACTGAAGCTGAAAATAAGCACCACGTTTAATGAAAGGCAAAGAAAAGATTAATTATAATCATTTCTCGATGGTTATGTTAAAGCTCGTTTAAAAGAAAAAAGTAGACAAACACATGTATGAAAAGTCACACATTTATTCGCCTGATAAGAGTCAACTGCATAGACGAAACACGTGTAGCGACACAAATATCATCATAAACAATTAAGGTATTATTTAAAAGGCAAGTAATATTAATAATAATAAAAACAATCTACACTTTAAACGTTCACGGCTTCTAAAACTTTTTTCACCTATATATATAATTTTACATACATACATACATACATACATACATATATATATATATATATATATATATATATATATATATATATATATATCCCTCTTATCACGATTATTTTGTTTGTTAATATCTTAATGTAAGATACTCAATAGTGGATATATCAATTGATATGTTGTCGTCATTTGAGACGGCATATCAATGTAAGCATTTAGCCATCATTTTCACGGCGAGGACTTACTTATATATTGGAGGCCATGTACAAATCTAAACAACCAACGCTCAATAAAATCACCTTTAAATCCGGACATAACACATTACATTGCATTTGACTACATGGTTTTGTTGTCATTTCGCGCTATCACGCGGTGTGACGTCATAAAACCGCATTGCAAAATTGAGAACTGCGTTTATTATTTTTGGTAACTATTGCCGTTGCCAAGCGGAGTTTTATGTCAACACAAGATAAAATCGTCGGTGATGGTGGATGTTATTGTATTTCAGTCTAAATAACCTCTCTGAAGATGATTCATGTGACCCGAAAGCTTAGAAGTAAATCAATAAATAATTAACCAAATGTTGGAGAATTTTTGTCATTATTTTAAACTGAAATTAAAGCCAAAATACGACGTTTAGAACGGCTCATGATTAAACATAATAGACATTCATTGTCTCTTATATTTAACAGCATATGTACAGAATATATATATATATTATTGTTCTCCGGTAAAAGCATTCAGTACTTGCGAAAATCTGCTGAAATTAGCTGATTTAGGGCTATATTTATCTCTATTTAGTTGGTTTATACAAGAATATATATATATATATAGATTACTTTAAACGTTTTTTATGGATGCACGTGTTTAGAATAGACGTTCTAATTAAAATTACATATGTCGGCATGCTCACACGAGAAAAGATAATAAGAAAAATGCGCTCTAGGATAGTGTTCTAACCTGTGCCAGACTTTGTAGGAAATATTTTCTTTATTTAAATTTAAATTATGGCTGTCCACTAAACAATAAATTGAAAAGAAAACAGTTTGAATCAATAAAAATGTCATATTAAAAAAATCCATTAATCTTTAACGACCGACAAGGTTCTGCGGTTAGATCTTTTATTCAGCTACCCTTGTATGCTAATTTTACATCCTTTCTGGACGTAAAATAAATAGAAATTGTAAAAATGTTTTGTATGTTCGAGCGCTTTCGTCTATACCTTGATCCATTATCAAGGACGATCTTATTTTAACTGAATGTATAGATCGTTTTATGTGTTTTATGTAATACATACATAAAAGGATTTATGTATCTATTAAAAATTTGTCGAATTTAATACAAAACTTGTCCTAATAATCGTAAAGAAAAAAGCAGATTAAATATTAACAACTTTAAAGAAAAGTAATCCACTATTATTAACATTAATTATTTAAAGATACACACAAATACACATACACAGACTTCATTCTTTCGTTTTTACATCTGATGAAGAATCGAAATGCATAATCGAATCTATTTTCCAATCAGATATATTTTCATGAAACGTTTCCACTTGTCAACTTTAAAACCTTGCCTGGATTTCTATACCCTAATTTAATAAAGTATTGTCAATACTAAAAACGTGTGGATAGACAAAAACTAATCTTTTACTTTCAACCCATTCTGGAGGATTGTATGAGGATTTGTTTTGGATTAATTTCAGAAAACGATAAATTACTTTCTTTCTTGCTTTCAAGCCATTCAGATAATGAGAAGCGGATTTACCTTTAATTCAATACAAAAAGCTGGGAAAAATACGTTAACAACTTTCGATTTGAACTAAAAACTGTACAGAAAAGATACAGAAGAAATATCAACGACTTTTTAAAAAGTTTAGGGACAAAGTAGTAGGATTTATTATTTAAGTATACACACAAATACACATACACACCGTTCATTCTTTCGTTTTAGGATCTGATGAAGCCTTGGATGGCAAATGCATTCAGTCAGTCAGTTAAGTGCTTTACGCGATACACGCTTGTACGATCATGTCTCTAAAGAGATATGACTGACTGGGCAGAAGATTTTCCAGCAGTAGGTTGCCATTACTTTTTGTGAAAGAATGGCTGCCAACCAAGGCTATAGAACATAATCTGTCCTGTTACTTAACCAATAGCTTGAGGAAAGAGACGGAAAAATACTTTTTCCAAGGGCGTTTGCGCGTAAGTGAATGCAAGGAATTCAACTGGCATTTGGATTTTTGATATTGCGTTCCGAACCGATATCCACTGCACTCTTAATCTGTTTTCAATCAAAGCTATTTTCATGAAACATTTCCATTTGTCAAATATACATATACATATATACATGTGTGTGTGTGTGTGTCGTAATACTAATAATAGTAGAAGCAGTAGTAGTTGAGATAAAGTTGTTTAAACTAGTGGTTGTGAAGTGAATCTCTGGATCAAGTAGTGATATATATATATATATATATATATATATATATATATTAATTCAGTTGGAATGATCAGTATCTGATAACACAGTGACAAAAATAAGAAACAGCACCTGATGATGGCTAGAGGATAGAAACTTCGTGTCTATAATTATTCAAGCAAGTTAAAGTATATTATTCTTAGCATTTATACACGTATTAAGTATTTCAAACATAAGGTTCTTATATTGTATAGTTATCTCTATATAACAAACAGATTACTCCGATGGTCATATTCCATGAAAGTTGATTTCAGTTTAATGTCTTTAACGTTGCACGGTTATGTTTATTTTTAAAATTCATTGTCCTGTTCTAAAGTATTGCAAACATTTTGTTTCATCTGACTGTGCAGTCAGAATGAATTATCTCAGGTGCAGCCAGGTTGTCGCCAAAGAGTGGGCCTTGGGATAGAACCCAAACATTTGCCCACATTCCTGAAAAAGGAAGGGAATTAATTTAGTTATGCAAATTCTTAAATGCTGCCCTTTGAGTTAAAGCCTTACCCACACCCGACGTCACATTCCGAACATTCTGGCGACTTGTCTGTTTGCAACACGGTTCGCGTCTCTTATTTTCTAGCATTAATAAAATGATAAATTCTAAAGACTTTTATTATGATTGTAGATAAAACTGCTTAAATTGATGTCCATTTTTAATTCAAGTGATGCGTGTTTTCATTACTTAATTGCAGCAGAAATACTCAGGATTTGTTTTCTGGAAAGAAAACAATGACAAAAATAATTTTAATGAAAAGAAAACAAAAAACAAAAAAACAAAACAAGACAAACGCTGTTCATTACCAGCAAATGTAGTCATTTTTAAACTATTTAAATTTAACTCTGTTCCACAAGGTTATTATGCCAAGGGTAGAATCACTTGCATCTTGCATTTTTTATATCATTTAATTAACCTTTGTATTTTTGTTGTTATCTACATGACCTTTGTAATCTGTAGAACATTTTCTGAATGCATAGAAAAAGTGTTAATGAAGAAATTTACATTTATTTGCCCGTTAACATTTCCGAAAGATAATCGTATTTCCATGAATGACGCCAGTGTGTTCATTATCAAAGGACACATCAACAAATGTGTCTAGTTAATCAAAATCCACTTTCAAAAACATTGTTACAATAAATAAATAAACAATAACATCAATAGAAAAAAAACATCAAACCCCCAGGAAAGTGACTACGTTTTCTGAATTTCAAAACATGACTCGCACTTTTTACGACTTGCCTTTGCTGGGATCGGGGATTAGCTTATACTTCCGTTAACCTAAATGCAGATATAAAATTATGTTAAAAATTGTTATCATCCTTTCATATAAACCAAAGCTCCTTTATATGCTAGTAGTCAAAGGAGAACCTGATTTCGCCTCGTAAAATCCTGCTGTAATGAGGAAGATCTACTTTTTCTCAGTTTTTGTGGATTATGAACACCGTAGGAGTCAGATTCAGATAATAACTTTATACCACTACATAGCTATATCATGGTATAGATACAATGAATTATTTTACCAAGAGTAAATATATATTTTTAGTTATTTGACTTTTGTTAAAGTTTTTTTTTCATCGAAACGCTTGAATTCACATCTTCTACTCTCGGAAGCTTGTATCGAATGCAGAGATCTTTATTGATTCCAGTGAAGAAGTCAAGTAACAGAAGTCATTCTGATTTGGTCACATATAGTTCTGCTTTATTGCACACAGCAGTATTTTATACACAACAAGGCGTTAGAACTGAAATATAGTTAGAAACTTATTCGTTACTTCCTAGGGAAGCTGATTGCTTATGGAAGGTTGTGCTATAAACCAGTAATGCTTGAGTTATAAAATCTTGCCTGCATTAATTTCAGCCCTTCTTATTTAGAATTACATTGTTTCTTTTCGCGTAATCTAACATCTGTTTGTTTAAAGAAGACTGATCATCTTAAAAAAGATGCTGTTGCTAAAAAGATATGCAGATATGGCGTTATCATTACTGCGATACTAGAGAAAAGATGATAGTCAAATCAGTATAATAATGAGAGTGATCAAACAGTTCAAAGACATAGTGATGCACAACAACCATTAAAACCAAAGACTGTGCTGGAGCATTGTCCTGATTGAAGAAGAACCCCTTTTGTCAGTTTTCTGTGTGTTTAGTCTTCATTTGCCTTTCTTATCTACCTCAGTAAGTTGGCATAGTATTATCCATTGACAGTGTGACTCTTTTTGAAGAATTTATATTATTTACATTATTCGGATTATTGTCCTCATCTTTGTTGCAAGTTGTACGATGTTTCGGCTATTGTACGCACCGGCATTCTTCAGGTGCTAGGAATTTCGAACCGAACCCTTTATTACGATATGAACTCCATTCCTTGCATAGTACTATCCATTTTCAGTGTGGCCCTTTTGAAGATAGTCAAGAAACACAACCCAAAAAACTGAAGCCAGCACCTTCCCTGCAGATGAAATGATCTTGGCTTTCTTTGGAGCAGATAATGAATTTTTTTTACAGCATGGATTGTCTCTTTGTCTCTGATTGTGATGACCTCAAGACTCATACTGAGTTAGGAAATGTTAAAGAAGACCAGTTGAATCTGCCTCAAACAATGTCAGATTTTCCCGTGATGGGATCAGTTAGATGGGCTTTTGATTAGTTGTTAGAGGACGTGGCTTCCACCAAGCAGAAATCTTTGTCATGCTATTGTGTAGAATATTCTCAGATCCTTCATGGGATATGATAATAGCGCTGGCTATTTGAATTATATTCAGTCGCCTGTAATCCATTATCATGGAACACAATCAATATTTTCTTCAATGGTTGCGGTTGTAGGACGTTCAGAATTCAGATGTGCAATTTTGCACAGTTGATGAGCGTCAACTTTTAATGCAGCAACCATATCAGCATGAATGTTATTGAGGGCTAATCCCTCTCGGTACTTGGTAATAATTATACCAAAAATCGATACTAGTTGCTTTTGAAATCTGCTTTGAACAGTCCGGTGACAGTTTACCTGGATCGAAGCAATTCAGTTATTAATAAGAGTTGAAATAAATGCATGACATATTTCACAGTTCTAGCATCACTTTTTCATAGTCAGCCTATGAACTTTTCATCCCGTCCCCGTATGTAAAACATTCAGCATATTAAAAATATAAATAAAAAAAGGCAAGAGATTAATGGTGACAATGCTTCATGTAAGCTGTTTGGACAAAATCAGAATATATTTTATTTCTAATATATCAGAGATAGGTTTTCATAAAAAGGCTAATTTGATATATATAAACTTGGGAATACTGTGATCCAGTAAAGAATGGCTTTTCATTTAGTATCATCTATCGATTAATGTTTGAGAAAACCTAATTACTCTAATGAAGAGGCGTAACTATCACGAGGCTAAGTGATCAGATGGCTACCTAATAAGCCTAAAGCAGTCAACAATTCCCTACTTCCGGTGCTATCATTTCCGGGGAATTAACTCAATATTATTACACAAACATTCTGCTGTTTGAATTCACTAAACCCAGCGAATTAAGTTCCGGTTAAAATGACAAAACTTATTGATTTTTGTTCCAGTATCCTCTGCTAGCCATGATTTTCATTAAAACTACTCCAACGTAAAATGATTTTTTTCCAATATATACTAGACAGGACATAAATTACAGTCTGACTAACGTCGTCATTTTGTGGTTATTATCATCGTTATTATTAATCGTTGTGCTTCCCGATATACTTCATGTGTTTTTCTAAACTGGATCTTTTATTTAATCTACATGGGTATGTTGTTGTTTCTCTGTCAATGTCTATGGATGTCTCATAATGTTCAATTATTTCTAGGTTATACTAAACATCCCAAGTATTGAATCCTTTAAACTATTGTCCTGTAGGACAATCCTGAAGACTAGAAGATTTAATCGTTGGTTCATGAATTTGGTGGTATAGTAATTGTGAATTCAATCCCTGACATTGACTCAATGGAAACAAGACCAACAATAACTAAATTTCGAAAAATATTAGCTGGAAACAATAAAAGAATAGTGACAGTTACTCTTAGATATGAAATACTAAATTATGAAAATTAGTACGAACCCCACCCCCCCTTGAAAACCATTGAACTATAAACAGTTCTAAATATATACACCCAAGGTCTTTTGGGACGGTGGCGAGTTGGTTATACAGAGTGATTAAAAAGAAATTTTGTAAAAACTATAGTTAGACAGGAGAGTCAATCATGCATAAAATATGGAGTTAATTTTTAATCACCCTGTACATGTGTTATTGTCATCTAGTGGTCATGGGTTCAAACCTTGGATTTAGTAGTTCAGCGCCAATTTTACAGGACTGAACAATATCTGACATCATGGGACAAAATATCACAATAATATCAATGGACACTTGATGAAGATCAGAGGGTTTCTTTTTTAAAACGTTGCGTCTATAATAACATCTATACCAATAAAGAATAATAACTGAGTAGTGGTAAAATGACGATTAGCGCAGACAAGATATCACTAGAAGTGGAACGAGAAGTTTCCGTTCCAAATCCTGAAGATGACCCGAATAGATAGTCAACGGAAGAAGGCCGGAGATCACAACAACCGGAACATTATGATATTAACGATCAGTCAGTTAAGTGCCATATGTTATACACGCTTGGGCGATCATATCTCGAAAGAGACATGACTGACTGGGTAGAACATTATCCCGCAGTAGGTTGCCATTGCTTCCTGCGGTAGACTGGTTGCCGACCAAAGCTATAGAACCCAATCTGTTCTATTATTTAGCACATAAGTGGAGGAAAAAGACAGATTAATACCTTTCCCAAGGGTATTTGTGCGCAAGTGAATGCAAGAAATTCAACTGGAATTCAAACTCGGTTTCCCCGATTTGTCGCTCGGAGTTGATATCCACTGCACCGCAAGGCACATCCTGATATTAACATGCAAAATTCATATAACGGTAAATAATTTAAATAACTCACCGAATAAATTCAGACAGAAAAACAGAGTCCGAGAGTGATTATTGATCATTGCCTCATGCAAAATTTGAGCATAATCTTAAAAAAATATTTCATAATTTATTTTTCTGTTAATTAACATGTATTGGCGCAATATATATATATAGTCATTCCGCAGACAGATCTGTTTCGCTGTATCACAGCTCATCAGTACGGTTAGACTCTGATTGCTTTTAATCCAGGATTGAAACCCGACCGAATTGGTGTCAGTCGGCGATTCTACCTCTGGGCTATGGGCGTTCTGTAGAAGAAGGCAGCCTTTTTAACATGTATATTGTCATCAAACCAGCCCAATAGCCAGAGTGCTCTAATTCATTTTACTGAATGAGCGATGCATATATATATATATATATATATATATATATATAAAAGTATAGGGTAGCTATGTATAGAATAGAATACCGTATCTAAAGAGAAACATCATTCTTAAAAAAATGCTCCAAACGAATTTATAGCATAAAGATGTCATAATATCACTACAAAAATAGCCATTTTGTTTCGACACTGTATCGTATCAAGTGATGAAATTGAAGTCTAAGTTCGAAGTTTACATTCTAAGTATATATATATATATATATATATCGTTTGTAAACAAGTTTTTACGCAACCCAGGTTTCTACTATGTAGTGTTTTTAGACGCTTTGCAATAACTAATTTTACCGTTTTTTTTTAAAAACGCTCACATAAAGGGGATTTTTAAAATTAGAAGTTATAATGTTTTTATCCATGATTGTATGATCTTAGAAAAAACACCACACGGTAGAAACCTAGGTCGTGTAATAACTCTTTTACAAAGGAAAATATTCAAAGGTTTTACAATATAACTGTATTGAACACTTTTTAATACAACTGTGTATTGGTCTAATTCAATTAAAGCCAAAGACTAGGTAATTAAATAATATATATATATATATATATATATATATATATATATATATATATTGTCATCCGCAGATAGATCTGTTTTGCTGTATCACAGCTCATCTGTACGGTTAAACTCCGATTGCTTTTTAACCCAGGATTGAAACCCGGCCGAATTGGCGTCAGTCGGCGATTCTACCTCTGGGCTATGAGCGTTCGGTGGAAGTAGACTGACTTTTTAGCGCATATATTATCATTATACGCACACAATAGCCAGATTGCTCTAATTAATTTTATTGAATGAGCGATGCGTACACACCAGAGTAGCTACTGTTTTTCCAAGTCTACCATTCTTCCACAGTGCTGAATCAGAGTGTGAGAGTGTATATATATATATATATATATATGCATGTATATAAGAGAGAGGAGTGAGAGAGGAAGATTCAAATAAAGACATTTGTTTGATTGATTCGTTTTTACGGCTTATTATCGCTTTTCATGTTATTCAAAGCCAGAAAACATTTTTAGATTGTAAAAGTCTTATTAGTCCAAAGCTATGGCGTGAAGAGGTAGATTTATACCTTTTGTAAAAGTATTTGTGCGTGAATAAATATAACCAACCCAACTAAAATTGGAACTCTGCTATCCGATTAACAATTCCAAGGCCTTTATTCATTCACCACCCACACACCCAATCTTACAGCACCTGGTATTTTAAGCGGTCACCCATCTAAGAACTGACCATACTCGACATCGCTTAACATCGGCGATCTTACGGGAACCTTGGGTTTTAATGTGACTTGGCTGTAAATTCAAAGAGATTTTATTTTCAATCAAATTGTAACTGTCTACTCATAAGTTATAAGTGACTGGAAAACAGGAATAAACGCAATATTTATCGCATATTGAATCCAGAAAAAAAAATCAATCTGTATGTACATTTGAGCAAGTGTTTAAAGTAGGAGTCCCTTGTCTATTTAGAACTGTGAACAAAAATTGAACTTCATCGTTGTTGTTTGCCTTAAACGTCCAGGATCAATCTTGCAGAACCTGTCATTCTTCCGAATATCATGGCGTAACAACCTTCTGAACATTAAACGCATTCTATATCATGTTTTTCCTAATGGCATTCAAGTGAATTCAGTAGGATATATAATAACCATTCAGAAGACGCCTATCTTATTGGAGTTCAAATCGATGGTGAGTAACGATTATTGATTTTTGGCAAATAATCCATCCGGAGTATTATTATTTCAACCGCCCTGTTATTAAATATTTTGAAAATTTCTTCAAACTACGCATTTTCTAAGACAAGACGTTTCATTATAAATAATTATAAATGGAATTCCAGCCATCACTTTCGTTCCAAAAAGATCTCTCTATTTGAAACATAAGTGCATATTCACGAATTTTAAGATTTCATGAATAAACAACACTGGTTAAATTTGGTTTCCAGACTGGCATTACCTCAGAAGTTAGGGGATCACGAACTGGTTAAGATGCATGAAACGACTTCAGATGTTGAGCAAGGAAAGGATTTATTGCCGACTTATTAGTTCCAAAACAATCACCGAGAAAAGGTAATCAATGTAAATAAATCCTTCAGAAAGATGTGATCATTATGTTCGCAATAGGGAAGCCATCTTCGCACTAAAAAAAAGAAACTTAGATCGATATGTCGATTTCCCATTGATCGTCTTAATTATTCTTTCAACCACAAGAAACATTTCCGAATTGGACAGATGTTACTTCTTTCAATAGATAATTAGTCAACCACATAATTCTGACCCGCAACAATAAACTTTCGGATGCTCCCCACATTGACGCTTTTAAAGTTGAGCGATAGTTTTCGATTATTTGAAAATCGTTCATGACTATCCAATTTATTCTTCTGGTATACGAGAAGTTCAACAAAGAAAGCATCCTTAGATTTTTATTGCATGTGTGTAGATTACCAGTTAGCAAATACGGTAATTATTGCCAATTAACTATTAACTGAAAGATAAATATACAGTTTGTTCCGGTTACCTGAGCATCAGAGGAACTTTGAAACTCCAGAACAGAATCCTTTCTAACGAGTAAACTCTGTGCTAGTGCTGCTATAGTAATAGCAATACAATAACGAGAGGAGAGCCACGTTTTATCGTTGGAATCATGGGTGCAGGGTGGAGATTAATTCATCACCCATATGACAGAATAGTAACTTATGAAGTCTGTCGATGCTGGAGAGTAAGAACCAGGCATTATGATAGCAATATTCGATTCAAGATCTGAGTTGACTCTCATAATGACAAAGAATTTCACTAATATACGCATTTAGTTCTAGGTCGAAGTGAACTTTGTAACCCTATTTTTAGATGGCGGGTATTAATTTTAAGTGATTTTCAAGATGAGAAAAGATTTCTCTAAAATTGGAGAATACAGTTATTTTTGCCGGGAAAAGTAGCCGAAGTGTTAACATGTGGGTAAAATATGCGAAGTTTACTGAGTAAAAAATGTGAAGTTTACGGAGTAAAAACTTATTTTTAAGCGAACTCATCAATTGATTCCAGACAAAATATCTGTCAATGGGTTTTAACGATGGTTGACCCTAGGTCGAAATGAAGCCTTGACAATTTCCTGTGTACTAGGTTACCAGGACAGTTGATAAGAGTAGGCAGACAAATAGAGGGAGTGTGTTTATTATTGAAATCGAAATAGTTAAATGTAAAAGACAGGAAGTTGTAGAGCGCCATTTTGGTCTTTGCCCTGAAAATATAAGGTAGATAGAAGAACAATATCCTGAAGAGTCCTGGAAACACCACACTCTCAGCGCGATGGGCAAAATGACGCGATTTTATATTTTTACTTTTGGGGTATGTGCGTTGTTCATTTTTCTTTTTATTTTGTTCACTGCACAGTATAGTAGCGTCAGTTGGTCACCGCCCGTGAGAAAAAGAACAACATGATGCTTCGTCAGAAATTTGGAAACGGCATCCTCTACTGCTTGGCATTTGTACCGGAAGCTCCAATACGAACATTTTAGAGAATTTCGGGTGTCAATTTGATAACAGCGTAGAGGATATGGAAAAAGTTGATATTGATTACAAAAGGGTTTGGAATAAAGACGAGTTATTCCTCCATTGATCTTTCTACAGGGTCTCAACACGGAGACCTATATAAAATATCTTGAAGAAGTCGCTGCTACCCTGTACTGTTGGAAGACCATATGCCTGGTAACTGGACACACCATGCCACACAAGCAGGAGAACAACCTCATAAACCATTACATCTGGCCACCTAACTCCTCAGACTGCCTATCCTTTGTCGCTCTTAAAAAATTCTTCTTGGTTTCTCTCCCAAACACATTTTCACCATCCACCTTATCAAGCCTATCAAGTAGGTCACGCGCCGTTTTCCCTGTATCTTTTTTCCCTCTACCCGCCCTGTGAGTAATAGGTCCTTTTTCTATATTACGTGTCCCCAAAACCTCAGCTGTCTCTTCCTCATTCCAAGTGTATGTATTCTTTCCAAAACCTTGTCGTTTGCTCATATGTTCGGTCCATGGTATCCTCAGCATCCTTCTGTAGAACAACATTTCTGTTGCTTTGAGTCTCTCCTTTATCTTTGAGAAGATCGTCCAGTATTTTTTTCATATAGAAAGACAGATATCACTTAACAGTCCAGTACTCTTTTCTTTGTCTTCAACGAAATCTTCCTGTCTCTCAATACTCTGTTTGTCTCTGAAATGCGTCCTTGTCCATGCCAATCTACCTTCGGATCTCAGTGTTACACTTTCTATCCTCTGTCAGAATGCTTCCCAAGTATTTAAATTTCTGTACCTGTTTGACTTTTGTGTCTCCGTCTTATAGTTAGCATTTTAGGGACCTCTTTTTGCATTCGGTTTTCTTGGAGTTTACGTTTAGCCCATTCTCCTCACTTTTCCTTGTTATCTTCTGTACGAGCTCTTGTATGTTTCTTTCCGTGTCTGCTACCAGCACTGTATCATCTGCATATCTTATATTGTTCAGATTGTGGCCACCATTGACGAATCCTGGGAGAACTTCTAACTTTTTCAGAATTGCTTCACTGTACAGGTTGAATATAAGCAGTAATAATCAGTGACAAAATACTTATACTGGCCATAGTTAAAGACACAATATTAAGTGAGAAAATTATTTGATGGTCAAACCAACGTAACATTTTGCAAGTCTGCACTATCTATCTATCTATCTATCTATCTATCTATCTATCTATTGGATACCATTAAGTCATGGACCACGAGCAATACAACAGCACAGAGTAGGGTATAAATTAACAGAATCGTTTATGTTACACGCACATTTGTGAGTGGGTTTGTCTGTTCAGAACATATGCCACTCTATTTAGTTCTGTTTACTAGACCTTATTCGTTTACTGCTTTTTGTTTAAAGGAAAATAAACTGAAAAAATATCAAGGTGATTCATTTGGAGAATGGCAACAAAGAGCTGACAATGTAATACTATCTTTAAATAAAGAAGGAAAAATAGAAAGAAAATCTGTAAAAGAATAAGGATCATCGATAGAGGCAAAGAATGAGTTATTCTCTTCATTTAGACGCTACAATAATACGTTCTCTTGATTATTGTATGTTTTTTTGCGTGTGTTCATGTTCGTCACTATTCATAAACATTAATAACCACCCAACTCTAAAGACATTTGAAAGCAAACATTTTTAGAGATTTTTTCAATATATTTATCCGTAGACTCCACCAAAACATAACCTCAATGATTTTAAAGTAAGGAAGACTAAAACAAAATAACTAAATAGGTTGCATTTTTGCTTTCTTATCTAATGCTGAATATTTAACGTTAGTCCTTGTTCCAAAAAAGAATATCCTAACACTGAGTGAGGAACTAACGAAATAAAACACATTAAATGGTTAGGAGAAAGACCCAAACTGCTATACACAATACTGCTAATGTTTTCTTAATTCCAACTTTAGATACCATTTACCTCTTCACGTAAAGCTTAAAAATCTAGCAACGTAATTGATTTTGATTGATTAACTAAAGATATAAAAGGCTAACAGTTGAGTTGTTTTATCTTGAAAGATCAAATTGATGTTTAAACAAATTAAGTCTACTAGTTGAAATCCTAATCATTAAAGAAAAGCAAATGTAGCAATCATTTTTTCTTTTTGTTAGCATTTGTTTTTTAAATTTGATGACGTCATCTATAGATTAGTATTTTTTCGTCACGTTTTTCCAGCTTTTTACCACAACTCTACGATTTATTTTTGTTTTGCGATAAAAATCAATATAACGTAAAAAAGTACAAAGCAAAAGTTTATTTAATAAATCCAAACAAATAGTAAAAGTTTGACTAAACGTTTCCATAAAGGAAACATTCGATATTTTTTTATCAAAAAAGTCAGCGTTACTGTCGGTTGGACTTTATAAAACTTTTCTTTTAAAAAGTCTCTTTTCAGGAATGCCAACTGTTATCACTCTTACTAATATCTATAAGAGTTTTTTCCTACCCTTTTGTTTAAAGTAAGGTGGAAAGTCTGTAGACGTATGGGAGCGGGTTGATGTTTCTTTAATTCGGCCTTGTGTCAGACTAAAACCGAACTCCCTACAGCTTACAGGATTTATACAGATTTATCATCAGAAGGTTGGTTGTCGGCAGGTTGGAATATGTGGAATTGTGTGAAATAGCATAATAAGAATAAAATATACATTTTGCATTTTAAAATAGAAATTTATTAAAAGGAAAGACTAACATAAGTTGTAGGAGTTAATGTTCAATTAGAAACATTATCAATAAATTATGAGCAGAGTTCATAGGTTATATTGAACGTAATATACAAACTTGAACGCAGGTTAGTAAATCCAGAAATATTATTAGTAAGAAAATAAATATATACAAGTCTTGAAGTGAAGTCGTTAGAAATAGTATATCCGTGTATATTATTATAACTGAGTAGAGCTCAGAGCTATTCTGACTTCTGATGCGGTAATATCTGGGTAACTTCGGTATCTCTCGGTAACTTACGTATCAGTTCCTGTACTCTCCGATAACTTTAACGGATCTCTACTAAAACTCTATGGCAGCTCCCGTATCTTACTATGGCAGGAGTATATGTATACTCCAGCCGAGTCCCTTATCATATACAAAGAGGAGATCCCACAACAATTATTTTTTATCTTGGCCAAATTTAATGAGTAACTCCAAGAAAACTAATGTTTTTTTTTTTTTTTTTTTCAGCCAGATCACTTTCTGAGATACACCTGTCTCTTTAATATATTCTATTTTTTAAAAAATATTCTCCTTTTACAGATTATACAATTAGGGAATCATTTTTAGTAGAGGAAGAAAAATCCTTACCGATGTCTTCTTGGGTGGGGGTAGTCGTTACGATTATCCATCGTTATGTAAAGATGGATAATCGTTAAGTTAACTTTCCATTGGTAAATCTAGCCAAATGCACTAAAATAAGAGAACAATAGGTTCAAATTTCTATATGTATCATTTCTTACCTCTTACAACCATGTATCGCCTGATGAGGTGCATGATATAGCACCGAAACACGACAGTTCTTCTGTAGTGAAAAATGACTTTATTATAAACTCCAATAATAAAAAAATATTCAAAATATTGCTCTACTACGTATCGAGAACTGTTAAAAAGTAAATGCTACAAACTGTGGAGTGTCATTTCATTAGTTTTTACTACAACAAGCTTGTATGTGGATGACTAATATATTATGCTCTCATTACGATTGAGCTCTCTGGAGAAGAAACATTTTAAAAGCAGTTTTCCACTTCTGCTATATGCGTGACTCTTCAGAAATGAATTGAGTTCTTTCGGTGACTGGAGTGTGTATACACTGGTTATATACAACACGTTAAAATTTCCCTTCTCTTTATCCATGCGTCGATGGCTTAGGGAGTAGCGACTCCGACTCACACCAAATCGGTCGAGTTTCGATGCCTGCCAGTAGCAAGTGGATGTATCTAGCCACACTGATGAGCAGTGATACAGCGAAACAGGTTTGTATGTGGATGACTTATATATATAATTTTTTGCTCTACTTTCGTATTGAGCTCTTTCTTGTTAAGGTTTTCGTTTCGTTTTTTTTTTCTTTCGAACACGGCTTATGCTTTGTTTGTTTCTCTTTTTTTTTATTCCCCTTTACCCATTTGGTAGTACCTTTTGGGTTTGACGACTTTCGTTACTGATTTGATAGCAGTAGGTTTTTCTGATTTCGGTCGTGATTAGTGCTACTGTTTTATTGGTACGTTTTACAATATATATATATACGAGAGAGAGCTGACAAATTCATACACTGACTATGAATGCGTGATGCTAGAGCTGTGAAATCTTGCATGCATCAATTTCAACTCTTCTTATTTATAACTGCATTCTTTCTTTCTAGGTAGAATAAAATCTGGCCGCTCAAAGAAGACTTCAAACGCATCAAGTAGTAGCTTCTCTTTTTGGCTGAAGGACATTCATATTGACATGATTGCTACTTTGAGGGATCTGTCTGTTGTACAAATTAGCTGTTCTGGGAAAGTGGTTGTCTTAATGGAACGAATGGAATACAATGTCAATGAGAATGATTCGAAATGTGGGTTCTAACTTTAAAAATATGACTTGGTGGAGCTAAGAAATGTAGTGAGTCTAAAAATTTGCTATGAAAATACCGATAAACTTGCGACAGTTCGTCTTTGAGAAAGTGGCTGTAGATTTGAAAACAATTCAACGCATACAATGTGCATTTAGGCATGTATTCGAAGGTATGGAACCGGTAGTGTAGCTGATGCAATGGCTATCAACAATGAAAACAATTCGAGTTCAAATTTTGCCTTGGACCTTTTGTGTTCATTTTGTCTTTATGCATGAATCCATTTGTCCCACCGACAAATATACTGACATTACATCTCGTCATGATTGAAAAGTGTATAATCGCATTAGGAGAGATACAGGAGTGTGTATGGCTATAACAGAACGTAAGAAAAATATAATACAAAACAACGAAGGCAAAGATATCCATATCTAATAATTAAAACACATCGTCTAGCATTGTTCAGGTAATGTAGCTTTATTTGAATCTTTAATTGATGCAACTCTTACAAGGTCAAACAAGGAGACAATCGCAGCGCAAAACAGACCCAACCTCGAATGCACACACTATGCACGATCAATATATTTCATTTTCTATATAATACCTAGATGACGTCTAAAAGTCTATGAAAACAGCTGTTACAAGGTGATCATCTAGCACAATGGTTACCACGCTCATCCTGCAGGCCACTGCATTTTGAATTCACTCCCCATTGCAACGGTTTTTCTACTAAAGTAAGCTAAGCTTAGTAAATATTGATTTTAGGGTCCCTGTCATTGCGCAATGATTAATGAACCTATACAAGCAAGCAATTTCACTCGTGTCGTATACGGTTCTTTTCCTATATTAAGCTATGATTAATAAATGCTTATTTTAGAGTGACCCCCGCTCCCTTCACGGAAACCAATTCGCCCTTGAACCGACTTTGATTCTCACTATTGATATTTTTACGACTTATTTATTTGTGATATAGTTACATATGCCTAATAATAATAACAACAGTATTAATGCATGATTTGAAGATTACTGGGAGAGTGAAAATGACAGTCACAAAGCAGTAGTGATTCCTACGTCCAAACTCCATCTATCCCCCCCCCCCCCCCCCCCCCCCCCCCCCCCCCCCACACACACACACACACACACACACACACACACACACACACAATACACACACACACACACACACACACACACACACACACACCCCCCCCCCCCCCCCACATATATATATATATAAGCTGCGATGGATGAACTGCTATCTAAATTATGCAAAAATAAAATAACATTAACATCTCATTTTAACAAATATATTTATCAAATTTACACAAAAATGTCTTGAAATACTAAAGAGAAAATATATTTAATAAAATCGACATTGGCTTCAACCACGGTTTATTGACAACTTCAGAATCCACGGAATCTCTTCTAGACGGTTTCCTTGTTCATTTTTTATGTCACAAAGAATTTCGTTCAATTGCGCCTCCCACTAAATAATCAAGGAGGTTGCAGTCTGGGGAGTTAGGTTGTCAGATGTAACGGGTGATTTAGTCGCAGAATTTTTCTGACAGCCATGAATGGGTTCTCTTGCTTGTGTGGCATGGTGTAGAGTCCTGTTGCCAGACAGAGAATCTTCCAACAGCCACCCTCTGACCCAGGATAGCACTACTTCCTCAGGACATTTGATGTAGACCTCCATGTTGTTTCTGAGTCCCAGTAAGAAGATCGATGGAGGCATAACGTTGCTATCACTAGTAATAACTCCAAATATCTTCGTAATCACCATAAAACTCACCCAACTCTTTATGAATCATCTGAATTGTCCATAGATTGACGTTTAAACAGTTTGAAATGTTCATATTAAAGCTTCCGGTGCGAATGACAAGCAGTAAACCATATTTCTAAATTTTAGGCAGAGTAAATTGCCTCATCGTGCTCTTTTTCCGACAGAGGCTTTCCAACAGAACCTACTATATTGTGCAGTCGACAAAAAACTAAAATCAAACAACACATATGCTTGAAGCAAAAATATAAAATGCCTACAATTTACCTATAGCACTATATATATATATATATATATAAAGGTGTAGCGGTAATTCAAGGTACGACGATTTAGACATAATGTTTTTTTTTATTTAGATCCGGCCTCTCATTGCAACCAGTGCATCAGAATGTTAATAAAACAGCAGCCCACAACATTTTTAATCATAAAACGCTTCAGGTATATATTCACCTTAACCCTCAATTAATCTATTTAGTTTCGTTTCATCATATCGCAAAAATGATTTACCTCTCGTAAGAAGTCGACATTAATGGTCATTTAGATGTCAGTTAAAAGTGATCTACTCAGTGTACAAAGTGCTTACATCTAGAGTTTACGGATTGATGTTTTTCATTGTTGCACGCCTTAGCAATTCAGAGTTTTAAAATGTAAAGTACAACCAAAACGCACTAATCAAGAAAAGTTTATATTATTTACCACCCGAAAAATACTGCTTTATTTTTTATGTGTTATCAGAAAATGATTTTATTAGAGATCTATGAGGGATCGATTAAGCAAATCGACCTAAAAGTACATGGTAAATAGAGATTAATGTTGTTATGGTTATCTTGAAAACTGGTGTTAGACTAGAGAGAAAGAATGAGTGAGTGGGTGAGAAGGTGAGTGAGCATGCATGTGTATACGATGGGGAGAGAGAGAGGGGGGAAACAGAAAGATAGATTAGAGGGAAAATAATTGTGAAAGACAGACATGGGTTAAGGGCAGATCAACAAAGAAGAAACTGAAAATAAATATTTCCAAATCCGTATCATATCATATCACTTAAATACCTGGGATAGAATTAGATACCTGTTTTCAGAAAAGATGAGTTTTATTTTATAAAAGTGATAAAACGCGTGAGTAGAGTAACGGTCATTCGGCGCGGAAAGCATTATCGGGGGAGAAAATAAACATTGATCTAATTTGGTGTGTTCACTAGCACAACTTCACTTGCACAACTTCTCTCCCAGTCCAGTTAAATAGTGAAAATGGACTTGGATGGCAGGAAGCAAAAATGCGAACTCCACAGAACCATTAGTTTAATGAGCCATATAACAAAACTGATCGTCCGATTCCTGATGAATAGAGCGAGAAGCAGAATCAAGCCAGAGTTAGGACTAGAACAGTGCGGTTTCGTCAAAGACACTGGAACAAGGACCGCCATATTTATGATTAGAATGCTCTCTGAAAGGGCAATACAAATGAAGAAAGACTTGTATCTATGTTTTATTGATTATGCCAAGACAAAATAGGCCACAAAGAATTGATGAGAAAGACCTAAGAATAATCAAGAATCTCTACTGGCAGTAAACTGCCTTCATACGGACAGGTAACTAATTCAGCAGTTATACAAAGATTGAAAGGGGCGTAAAACAAGGATGTGTCTTTTCACCGGATCTATTCAACTTGTACAGCGAAACTATTGTGAGAACCCTAGAAGTTACGCCAGGATTCGTAATTGGAGGACACAGTTTAAATAATATAAGGTACACAGGTGACATAGTGCTGATAGCAGACGCAGAAAGAAAACTACAAACATCCTACAGAATGTAGCTGTTGACAGTGACAAGAAATGACTACAAATAAACTGCAAGAAAACCGAATGCATCAGCAAAAAAGGCCGCCCAAAATGACAAATACAGGTGAGGGACACTAAAATCATGCAGGTACAAAATTTTAATATCTGGGAAGTGTTCTAACAGAAGACGGAAAGTGCGACACTGAGATCTGACGACGAATTAGCATGGTGAAAGAAGCATTCCATAAGTTGAGTAAAGTATGAAGAAACAGGACAATTTCGCTAGGAAACAAAAAGGAGATTACTGGATTGCTATGTGATGTCGGTTCTTCAATAAAGCAGTGAATGTTGGACAATATCTTTGAAGATGAAGGAAAATCTTGAAGCAGCTGAAAGGTGGTTCGACAGAAGGATGCTGCAGATATCATGGATCGAGCATATGAGCAATGACGAGGTTTTGGAAAAGATGGAAACGAAAAGGAAATTAATACTGAAGTTCCTGGGACATACAATGAGGAAGAAGGGCTTGGAGAACCTGATACTAACAGGTCAGATAGAGGGGAAAAAGAGACAGAGGAAAGCAACGGATAACATATTTGAAGGACCTGATCAGGTGGATGACGGCACGACGGTTTCATGGTGCAACAGGAGAAGGCGTGCCAAGAGCCACCAGGGATAGGGAGATGTGGAAAGCCATGATCGCCTACGCCCTGAAAGAACATGGCATATAAAAAAAGAAGATGTGTAAAACTACTTTGTCTTATGCATGTAATTCAATGAAAGCTTTTTTGTTTGTGCATGTGATGTTTGTTTGAATACTTGTGTATATTTGTGTTTGTATTATGATTTTAAGTGACCCCAAGTCTATCGCACTTCCAGATTAATTTTCATTTTGTGTTAATAATAATAATACTTTGGTAATTTCTGCGTATTGAGATTTGTCGTTGAATTTGACTATGGATTTGAGATATATATTCTTGTATATGAGTTAACTACTACGACTTGTGTATGTAATTGAAAGTAGTTTTATTTTGTGTGTATAAGTAAAGTTTGTTATTATACTTGCGTTTTCATATGTTTGTATGAATTTTGTGTATATGCGTGTATATATGGTTCTCATAGGTGGGTGTGTGAATATGAGATTGGATATATCTATAAGAACTATGGATATAAAGATAGTTGTGTGTCCAAGCACCACCCTTAATACATGAGCCCTCTCACCCTTAACCTTTATGAACCAAACAAGATAACACTAAAAGTTCCTATTATAGCTTATAATACTTGGATTTCCCTTTTTCGAAGTTATTTTTGAATGTTCTGAGAAAATTAAAACAAATGAAATCGTGTTGTGAAGTGATGGGTATATTCGCCTGTCAAATTAAATTGTAGTTTATAACCTCTTTAGATAATATGTTGAATTTACATTTAGGCACTTATATATATATATATATATATATATATATATATATATACTTAAACATATATATATATATATATATATATATATATATATATATTGATTTTTATAATTATATTTTTTAATTGATGTGCTCCGTGATATGTGAGTACTTAAATTTTGTTAAAAATTTATCAGTGTTTGTTTTTCTATACATTTTATTCTGCTGTTCTAGTAGATGGTCACACACACACACACACACACACACACACACATGTATGCATATATATATATATAGATATATATATATATATATATATATATATATATATATTCTGCTACTCTATTACCTGGTCATTCACACATGCTTCTTGGGAAAAAATGTGACTCCTAACTCTCCACTTAATATGTTAGAATGTTAGTTAAACATTGCATGATCAAAAAGCTCTTTCGATAGCCGATTTAACTACCGGAGTGACACGTCTAAAATAAAACAGACGCCTGTTTGTCTCTTCTCATACAGTATGCAAGCTTACCCTAAATAAAGGAAAGTTACTTTTGGCTGATAGAATAAAACAACGTATGGCATATTTCAGGTACTGTTTTAGAGATTACTTTAGAGGTTGCTGTTTTTCGGAATCCGCTGGCTTTGCAAGCGGATGCTGAAAAACAGCAAACCATCAATCCATTCTATATTCAAACAAACCGAAGTTCTCATATCTTTGGTAGACATGATTGAATGTTTTGCGCGCAAATTCTCTTCCAACACAAATCCAAATGCGAATTTGTATTGCAAAAGATGTCTTCCAAAATGGGAAGTGATTTTGGTAAAATGCCTCTGTTGTTACTAAGAAGGACAGCCCAATATGTGTGCTACAAATTAAAGACAACAGAAATTTGATTATCTAGAAAGTGATATAACAGACGACGAAAATCCGAAGACGAATAAATATAGCGAAAGATGTTTTCCATACTCTCAACTAATTGTGGTAAAAAAACCGCTCTCGTTTTCAAAGACAGCCCACTATGTATGCTACAATTTGGAGACAACAGAAATTTGATTATCTGGAAAGTATTATGATGAACGACGAAAATCCAAAGGCAAATTATTATAACGATGTGTTACCTTTGAAAATTTCAAATGACTGTGGTAAAATGCCTTTGTTGTTACCAAGATGGACAGCTCAATATGCCTGCTATAAATTGAAGACGACAGAAATTTGATTATTTGGAAATTGTTCTAACGGACGACGAAAATCTAAAGACGAATTATTATAACTAAAGATGACTTCAAAAATCTCAACTGATTGTAGCAAAATGCCTTTGTTCTTAGCAAGAAGGATAGTACAATATGCGTGCTACAAATTGACGACAACAGAAATTTGATTCTATAGAAAGTGTTAAAACGAACGACGAAATCCGATTGCGAAAAAGTATAGCAAAAGATGCTTTTCAAAATACCATCTAATTATGGTAAAATGCCCCTGTTGTCACCAAGAATGACAGAGAATTATGTATTGGAAACAACAGAAATTTGATTATCTGGAAATTGTTATAACGGACGATGAAAATCTGTTAAATTATTTGCCATCCAAAATATCAACTAATTGTGATATAATGCATCTGTCGTTTTTAAGGACACTATGCATACTACCAAGTAGAGACAACAGGAATTTGATTATCTGGACATTGTTATAACGGACGACCAAAATCCAACGTCGAATTATTATAGCGATAGATGCCTTCCAAAATATCAACTATCTATGGTAAAAAGGTTCTGTTGCTACCATGATGGACAACCCACTATGTGTGATAATAATTTGAAAATTGATTATCTGGAAATTGTTAAATCCGACGACGAAAATCCGAAGGCGAATAAGTAGAGCAAAAGATGTCTTTAAATATAACAACTAATTTTGTTAAATGGCCTCAGTTGTTACAAAGAAGGATAGCAAAGTATGTCTGCTACAAATTAGAGACATGAGAAATTTCATTATCTGGAAATTGTTATAACGTACGAGGAAAATCCGAAATCGAATTATTATAGCAAAAGTTGCATTCAAATATCTCAACTGATTGTGACAAAATGCCTCTGTTGTTACCAAGAAGCAGAGCCAAATAGGCGTGCTACAAATAGGAGATAACAGAAATTTGATTATTTTAAAATTGTTATAACGGACGAAGAAAATCCGAAGGTGAATTGTCATAGTGAAATTGCCTTTGAAAACCTTTTTGTAATATCAATGCTTCCTGGCAGATGTAGTAGATTTTATTGATTGATTTGCTTTTTTTACAGCTTATCAACCATTGTGAAATATTTAAAACCGAAACATATTTCTGATTATGGAAGGTCAATTAATGAACTCGGTGTTCCTTGTGAGACCCCATCCAATTTCTGACCGTAGTCACCATTGTTTAACTTCGGCGTTCGAATAAGAACCCTTTTTTTTCAATGTGAATCGTTGAAGCGAAAACTTGAGACAAGAGTGATGTGCTTCTACGGAAAATTTGCTTAAAATACCATAGATTTGTTTTTTTTTGTTTGTTTAGAAGAACATCAAGACTCGATGGGTCATTAAATGCCGTAATTTTCTTTTCTTATGTGGTTTGAAGTAATAGATATATGATATATGCTATTCTACTTTCACACTTGAATACATGGTAGAGGATACTCAGCTTTTGTGCATTTACATGTTTGTACGGAAATAATTATTAAAGGCGGTGATATGTGAGTTTTATGCTGTAGCGTTTTAATCATATTTTGAAAAACAGTTTGATTCAAAAACAGTTTCGTAGGGTTTTGTTTTTGTTACTTGGTTCTCTCTTTGCCCATAGCTGGGAACGCATCAGATGCTATCACCCTCAGTTACGCTGAACCTGGAAATAACAGCAATTAAGAGATAGTTTCACGCTCATCTGAACCTCTACATTTCTGTTCATCGACCTTTCTCGAATATAGTTTATCGTCATACTCAGGACTAAGAATATCATAGACGTGTCATGTGAACGAAGAGGAAGCTTTAAAGAAAATAGAAAACAAAAGGAAACTTTACTTAGAATAGAAGCAGGCAGTTGACATTTCTAGGGTGCATCATAAGAAAAGGAATCTTGAAGAATTTGAGAAGCACGGTAATATATATAACGAGCATGTGTAAATCAATGACAGAACAGGAATATATTCTGGAAACAGCACCCTAGGAAAAAATCTCACAAACATAGAATCAACAAATAAATGCAGACAAATGATGCCAATTTAAATGTCGATCATATGGGATGAATAAACCTGAAGACTTCAGAGATGATATATGTCAGTAGATGTGTTACACGAATACCAACAATCTTTCAATTAATCAATATCTATCTATCTATCTATCTATCTATCTATCTATCTATCTATCTATCTATCTATCTATCTATCTATCGATCTAGATCAGCCCGTTTATTATGAATTCATCTCTTTCAGTCAGTTCTATCTATCTATCTATCTATCTATCTATCTATCTATCTATCTATCTATCTATCTCATCCAGGTCATTATCTATCTATCTATCTATCTATCTATCTATCTATCTATCTATCTATCTATCTATCTATCTATCTCGTACAGGTCATTATCTATCTATCTATCTATCTATCTATCTATCTATCTATCTATCTATCTATCTATCTATATCAGCCCGTTCATTATGAATTCATCTCTTTCAGTCAGATCTATCTATCTATCTATCTATCTATCTATCTATCTATCTATCTATCTATCTATCTATCTATCCCAGTGTGTTCAGATTTATCACTCTGTCTATTTATTGATAGTTGTAATAGTAGGTTCTATTCTAATAGCTTCTTCTCTCACACTTCTCGGTTGTGGAACTCTCTTTCGGCTCCCTGCTTTTATGTCAACTACGATCTTCAAAAAATAAAATGCAAGGTCAATCGTCATCTGCTGTCTCCTTGATTTTTGTTTTATTATTGTTCTCTCTGTTTCTTTCACTCTCAATAACCCTTTGCATCACAGTGCTTTTTATTTCCTTGCTATCTATCTATCTATCTATCTATCTATCTATCTATCTATCTATCTATCTATCTATCTATCTATGTTTGGAAAGTAGCAATTTAACACTTATCTAGGAACACTGGAATTTGTGTGAATCCTGTTCACACTGGCAAATCCTCGTTTGTAATGTTGATAACTCTGATTTACTGCGGTAATCACAGACAGGCGAATGTACGATCACTCTCACACACGCCTACATAAATACAGTATATCTGTTATTATTAACATTTTTCCCTTGTTTATTGCGATTTGGATTTGGTTAAATTTTTTTATGAAACTACATTTTCTCCTTTACCGTCAAGCTGACCGCATTTCAAAACTCATGAATACCAACACATTTCAAGAAATGTTTAGAAACATAGCCATACCGCCATGTTTGTGACCTTAATAAATTGAACGTGAGACAGAAATTATAATTTATCAGTAGGGTATAATAACAGTTATGCATGTATTAAATTAAACAGTTCAAAGTAGATTTTCCTAAGCTTAGCTTAGGTTAGGACAAAAATCGGGAGAATTAATAGAAAGAAAAAAAGATTGTCGTACCAGTTTTTTGTTGATAAAAACTAGTCTGTTTTATTAAAAAATCTACATTAAAAATGGATTTACACTGGGATTTTACCATCGATAAGTGGCAGAAGATAATCTACTATGGAAAACTGACAGAAGAAGAAAAAGGGCGAGCGAACGTGAGAGTGAAGAGAGAGAGAGAAAGAGAGGGAGAGAGAGAGGGAGGGAGGGAGAGAGGGAGAGAGAGAGGGAGAGAGGGAGAGAGAGAAATAATGTGGAATTATTGGTACCGTAATTAATGTACTTTTTATATATAGAATTACTAAATAACTTTATATTACCAATTTTAGAGTTTATATGATTATATTGGCATTATACTTTGAAAGGTTTGATTGATCCTTTTGTTTTTTCTTTTTAAAAAGATCTGATTATCGATACTTGATTGGCTTTTGATTTTGAAAATCAGATGATTATTCTTAGATTATTCACATTAATATTTTACTTTGCTTCTACATCTATCATACTGACTTTTAACTTTTAAAGATTTGATGAGCAATTCTGGAATTTGGCTTAGACAGAAATCAAGATTGCTTTTCGGTGTAAATTAAATTTAGTAATTTTAAAAACTTTATTCTTTATTATATAAAGAATTAGTTTTTTTTTGTATGAAGAGAACTTTTTATCAGAAACTGATAATTACTTTATCAACAGGAACTGAGCCAATTTTTCTCCAGACTGACATTATTAACTCGCTATAGATAAAATGAGAATTGTCATTTTTCTATGCAAATATTTTGTTGTTTCAAATTTATTTACTCTGGTTCATACAGTCACGAATTGAAATACATCTGGTGTTTCAGCCAAGAGGTGAGACTTGCTTTTTCAGTTTTCTCTCATCTGAAACTCTATCAGAAGAAATACAAACTTAAGTTGGATAATCCCGTATTACCATTTTTGACCAAGTTCTCCTTTCCTTTTAACAATTATAAATTAAAGTATTTCACCGAGAGAATGGGAGTCGTTGTTTTTATATAAACAATAATTATGTTAGAATAGAAATAAGGAAAGTTTGTTTTATGGGATGCTTTTGTTTATTTCGCTAATTGAATTAAAAGATTCCCTTTTGTAGATCTTGTCTTCCATCAATGAAATCTACTCAACCATTGTCCCAGTAGATAATTTACATGACTGAAAATTATTTACACATTTCTGATGCGCTTATCTAAATATGAAAGCCTGTTTCATGAGGATTCTTATCTCAGAAAAAATCTCTCTATTGAATAGAACGTGGCAGAAAAATAAAATAAAATCCGTTTGAGATACATTTGGCAAGCACAGTTGGTATCAATATAAAACCCGTGCGAATTTTAGACTGTCGAATTTAGGATTAGGGGGTGACGTATGCGGACCAATATCGACGTAGTTCTTCAAGATTGCATAATTTATTTATTCCAGAATTGAAGAAAATCAGCAGCATTTTTTCGGCATTTTTTTAAAGGTAAAAGCCCTTACAAAACATGTGCCCAATTCATGGAAAAGGTACTGTGAAAAATCAAGCGTATCAAAAATTATTTTGCGAAATCCGATGTTAAGGAATTTTCGCTGAACGATACATCAGCATTGATTAGACCAGTTCAAGTTTATATCAATTACAAAGGGACATTATTTGGAAATATTAGCCGTTGTATGTCATGACTCAAGAGATAGCCAATATATTCAAAATATCCTTTTAAATTAATGAAAAAATAACTTTGCACTAGCTTGGTACATTAATTGTATTGATACATGGCTTCCTCATAAGGTCAGAAAATTAACTTTCTGAATCGTATTTAAATGTTGTTTATTGTAGGTTCAGCTGTGACACCTTTGCTCGGGGCTGGCTCGTTAATTGTGACGCTTGTTCTTGTCGAAGGTCATGACGGTCATGACACTGCCACTCGGCCGGCCGGTTGGTTCGGTCGCTGTTGCTGGTTGTGACGATCTCGTCACAAAAGCTGGTTTTCAAGACGTATATTGCAACAACGTGCCACTGCCCGCGTTGTGAATTGATCTCAGAGGTCGCGTTGTGCAATTTTAGTAGTCGCCTTTCTATCAGAGCCAGTCCAGACACTGGTGTACACTTGTAGTAAAAAAAAACCTAATTCATAATATAATAAAGAACAAAGCTTTTAAAATTACTAAATTTAATTTACACCGAAAAGCAATCTTGATTTCTGTCTAAGCCAGAATTGCTCATCAAATCTTTAAAAGTTAAAAGTCAGTATGATAGATGTAGAAGCAAAGTAAAATATTAATGTGAATAATCTAAGAATAATCATCTGATTTTCAAAATCAAAAGCCAATCAAGTATCGATAATCAGATCTTTTTAAAAAGAAAAAACAAAAGGATCAATCAAACCTTTCAAAGTATAATGCCAATATAATCATATAAACTCTAAAATTGGTAATATAAAGTTATTTAGTAATTCTATATATAAAAAGTACATTAATTACGGTACCAATAATTCCACATTATTTCTCTCTCTCCCTCTCTCCCTCTCTCTCTCCCTCTCTCCCTCCCTCTCTCTCTCCCTCCCTCCCTTTCCCTCTCTCTCTCTTTCTCTCACTCTCACGTTCGCTCGCCCTTTTTCTTCTTCTGTCAGTTTTCCATAGTAGATTATCTTCTGCCACTTATCGATGGTAAAATCCCAGTGTAAATCCATTTTTAATGTAGATTTTTTAATAAAACAGACTAGTTTTTATCAACAAAAAACTGGTACGACAATCTTTTTTTCTTTCTATTAATTCTCCCGATTTTTGTCCTAACCTAAGCTAAGCTTAGGAAAATCTACTTTGAACTGTTTAATTTAATACATGCACAACTTTTATTATAGCCTATCGATAAATTATGATTTCTGTCTTACGTTCAATTTATTAAGGTCACAAACATGGCGGTACGACTATGTTTCTAAACATTTCTTGAAATGTGTTGGTATTCATGAGTTTTGAAATGCGGTCAGCTTGACGGTAAAGGAGAAAATGTAGTTTCATAAAAAAAATTCAACCAAATCCAAATCGCAATAAACAAGGGAAAAATGTTAATAATAACAGATATACTGTATTTATGTAGGCGTGTGTGAGAGCGATCGTACATGCGCCTGACTGACTACCACAGTGACTGCTCCAGTAAATCAGAGTTATCAACATTACAAACGTGGAGTCGCCAGTGTGAACAGGATTTACACAAATTCCAGTGAAATGTGAATAATCTATTATAACGTTCAACGTACGAGAACGGGATGTGAAGGAACACATGATTACACACCATATCGAAAACATGGGATTCAAAAGGAGTTTTATTCTAAAGCACATTCAGGTGAAACAAACGAATCTAACAAGTGGTGTTTAAGTAGATAAAACTTTAAGCCTGTAATTTGTAATAAGTCGATATTATTTCATCAGGCTAGTGTTAGATGGAATGTTTCTTTGATGGCTCTCTACAGCTTTCTATCTTACATGCATTTTAGCAATTTGTCTTCTTTTGCTATGGCCTGCGACCAGCGTTCCACCATTGATTTACACAAGCGCGTCGGGTTTGCCTTTTCCTGTATCTCTTGCCGTCAATATGTTCGTAAGTATATTCTACTTGGGACACAGGGTTGAAAGCATGGAGTACCCAATGAAGACCAATATACTTCATTATTGATTAGCAAAGCTGAAATATATTTGACTGACTGAAATGAAGAAAACACATTGTTTTGTTTTGAAATCAGAAATTTTCTTTACCTGGAGGAAATTGTGAGATTGAAACGTTTATGATAGAGTATAGCATTGGAAAGAGACAAATGCTATCCTCTATTATAGACGTCATCAAGTGAGGTGGAATGAGGGGACATAGACTTATTTGCAAATGTTTTTTTTATTACAACAAAAGACGCAATATAGTAATTACAGAAGTTTTTCCTCGTCACTCTTTTTTGTTATAATTCTCACCTTAGTGGTAGCAGCTTTCAGGTATAAATCAACGAATGCGCAAACAGCACTTAACGATTACGCCTGGCAGGTAAACAATTGTTTTGTCAAATAAAAAAAATATCTATTTTTCTATTTCTGAGTTGTTTAGCTTTCGGGTGCAAAGATTGGCATGTGTCTGGAGGCATGAACAATTGAATGCAAATCTGAAAAGCAATACATTATAAAAAAACAATTAAGAGAATGAAATTTAAATAAAATATTTATGAAAATTAAAATACACGTGAATAAATAAAATAAGCGTAATTGTACAAACAATATATTAACTTTGCTAGGAATTTAATGGATGGAGATAACAAAGATAAATAAAATGCACAATGTTATGAAAAAAAAATGAATGAACGCTGAATGAAATAAATGAAGAATTTCTTCTACCCTTAATACTAATCCATAGTAAAACTAACTTACACCATTACCAAAAGACTGATTGAAAGAACATCTGCTATGTGATAATAAAAACTTGACAATAGTGACGAAAGCAAATTTAATGACGAAAGCAAAATTGATTGACATTATAAGGCAGGAGTATATATCCGAAGAACAGCTGCTACAAGAAACAATTTCAGATAAACAAAGAAAACGGTAATATTATGTGAGTGTTTCTCGCCATTCTTGTCGAGAGCCTGGTATATGTACTCGGTAACTGGTCGTTAGCATATCAGCAGTAGACCTGGTGAAGCGGAAACCGTACTGTTTGTCCGAGAGAAGCCTGTGGGCCATGAGATGCTGAATCACGTCGGCGATGATAATAGCTTCGAAAATTTTGCCAAGGATCGGAAGGAGGCTGATAGGACGGTAATTAGCGGGGTCCGAAGGTTTGCCAGTATTCTTAAATATAGGTACTACAGGATGTAGATAGGCAGAAGTTATAGAGTTTAGAGAGGACAGAGGAGAGCTCTGGGGCAC
This sequence comes from Ascarosepion bandense, assembly GCA_037127315.1. NCBI lineage: Eukaryota > Metazoa > Mollusca > Cephalopoda > Sepiida > Sepiidae > Ascarosepion > Ascarosepion bandense. The sequence continues at coordinate 2,458,217 of JBBBDQ010000904.1, forward strand.
ATTTCTTCAGGACTATGATTGGGATTCCGTCACCACCGCTCGCCTTGTGAGGGTCAAGTTTTGAGATCATCTTAGAGACCAGCGAGGGTGTAATGCTGACGTTATTCAGTTCAGCCTTAGTTCTAGGTGGGAAGTCGGAACTAGGTACTCCTGACAAATCCAGTGTCGAATTGGTAGAGAATCTACGAGCAAAGCATTCAGCCTTGTCCGCAGAGGAGGTGAGGACCTCAAATTCGTTGATTAGTGGGGGTATTGAAGTCTTATTCTTGTTGAGCACGTTTTTGCAGAGTCGCCAGTAATCTTTGGCGCCGAACTTAGAGGATGCTATGCGTTGCTTCATTCTGGCTGAAAACACCAGCTTAGCTTTGTTTAGAATATTTTTACACTTATTACGTGCTGAGGCGAAAAGGCGCCTATTTCGGTCCGACGAGTGGCTTCAATATATGTCAAGCTTAAGAAAATTAAAACAGAAATAGCAATTCAAACACTTGTACTCATTGAAAATAAATTTAATAATAATAATAATAATAATAATAATAATAATAATAATAATAATATATATATATATATATATATATATATATATATATATATATATATTCAAATAAAACTCCGAAAATTACATATGCTGTATGGCCATTTTTTCAGTGGTAAAATTCATGTATTATGCAAATGCAGTGCAAAATTCATTTACCGGAAGTATACTTTAAAAGATTATCATACCCAGAGGTTTACATGAAAAAAAAAAAAAAAAAAGAAATAGATAATATCAAAAAGAATAATGGGAGGGTTGTTAAAGGATGGTAGATTTTGTTAGAAGGTTGTCGTCTAGACATTGATACGGAGGGTAGGGAAGAAGGGAAAAAGAAAAGAGAGACAGCGAAAAGGATTCAAGACACGATCATTGAAAATGACTTCTAGATCACATCTATGATAAAAAATCAAAAATTAAAAATTAAGCATGTTACAAGAAAGTAAGTGGAAAGTAAGTGGATTTGCCGCTGAAGAAATGAAATGACCATACGACATATGTAATTTTCGGAGTTTTATTTGAAAATATACATATTTGGCTATGTAAATATAGAATACTATTTACATAGATCACTCTATGTATTTCTTTTTAATATTAATGAGATTAATATTAATAGGATCTGTTTTATAATTTTTATCTACATGCCATTTTCAGTATTGATTTATATATATATATATATATTTATTTGTGCTATATAAAAATTTAAAACGATATCTTCATATATATATATATATGAAGATATCGTTTTAAAGTTTGCTATATTTATGGGTTAAAATACGTAATATCAGGAACGGAGCGCATGTATATATATATATATAAGTGGAAAATAAAGTCAACATCCAGCAGAAACAATCTGTTTTATGCTTGAAACAGACTGTGTATAAAGCATGTTTAAATGCCAGTTGAATTCCTTGCATTCACTTACGCGCAAATATTCTTGAGGAAGGTATTAATCCGTCTCTTCTCACCAGTTATGGGTTAAATAACAGGCCAGATTGTTTTTTATAAGTTTGGCTGGCAACTAGTCTACCGCAGAAAGTAATGTCGACTTTCTGCGGGATAATCTTATAACCAGTCAGTTATGTCTTTTTCAAGACATGATCGCCCAAGCGTGTATCACGTATGGCACTTAAGTGACTGACTAATAAAGCATGTAAAAGCATGAAAGTGATTGTCGCCGCTGGTTGTTGACTTTAATTTATGCTTGTATATATATATATTTTATTTAAAGATGAGTTAATTTCGCAAACTAGTTTTCAAACTTTCGTTATTTTTAGGCGATTTACAATAACTGATTTTTTCTGTTTTTCAAACGCACGAACATGGATTTTTTACGACTGCGCGTTTGGAATTTTTAAATAACCGAAAATTCTCAAAATTTGGAAGGAGTAATTCCAGGATTTTACAGCATTTTCATTCATGTTTGTATGATCTTAGTATGCATTTACATGTATGATTACATCTGGACATAATTTCTGATCTTTCAGTAATTGTTTTTGTTCTGGGAACAACATAACATTTAACTTTTCCTCTTGGCACAATTTGCATTCATTGCCACCGTTGTATGGTTTGGCTATTTTCACTATACTCTAAGTTATATCAGAGTCTTTTCTATTTTTCAATTTTAATTTCCACACATGGCTAGCCAGTTTATATAAATTTTGAGGTTTTTCAGTTTAAATGTTAATTTATGATCATTCCATCTGTTTTTAAAAATACCTTTAGTAGATCCCAACTATGTTTTTCATTGTCCATCTATGTCATGTACCTCTTCTTTGAAAATATGGTTAAGAGTAATTTATCTCATTTGTAGTTTTTATTTTATATATACATTTACATAGAACTAAGAAAGTCAATTTCAGTCTTCAACTTCCACCGCTCTAGTTCCCAATTTTAAAGCTTGTTTATCTAGAATTTAGGGATGTTTGCTATGGTGTAATAATATCGGCTCAGAATGAGTAATCAAATAGCCAAGATCGAATTACAGTCGAATTTGTTTCATTATTTTACGCACAAATATCCTTTGAAAAAGTATTAACCAACTTCTCTCTCCAGCTATGAATTGAATATCATGACAGATTGGGTTCTGTATCCTTAGTTAACAACCAGTCTACCACAGAAAATAAATTGAAATTTTCTGCCTAGTCAGACATGTCTTTTCGAGACATCATCGCCTTAGCAGATATCACGTATGGCAATTTACTTACTATTTCGAATTAAAGCGGAAAATAAATAAAGTAACTCTAACTGAAAAAAAAAAGAACAGCTTACACTAAGTCGAAATGTTGCCATAACGCCTGGAATGTCCACAAACCATATTTTACTGATACGATTACCTGAAAGAATGACATTTTGAGTAGATGAACCTCGACGATAATTGACGTGTTGAATTGGTAAATAATCTGATTGAGTCAAAAGATTTATCAGCTCGGACCATCTTCACTCATTGGATAATGATAGCAAACAATGAATATTAGAACCGATCGTTTCTCTAGATGAAAGCATTTAATCATTCGTTTAATGTTTTTCCATAGTAACCGAAAATGAGTATTTTTTAACTTTTTTTCCTTGTCTTGCCAAGAGACTAATAAGTGCGAGTAGAGGAAAATCACTCCCTCGTAAATTATTTTTACTTTCATTTCATTTCTAAATAAATGTATAAAGAAAACGTAGAGTAATCATTTAAAGAAATGTTTTTCAGACTGTATCGTTGGTGATGGTAATATTAGCCGTTTACTTATAAAACTAAATGCATGGTCATCAGCAAAAAAAAAAAAAACAAACAAACAAAAAAAACCCCCCAAAAACAAAAAAACAAAAACAAAAAAAAATGCCAACTAGAGGTCGGAGAAACTAAAATAAAAGAAGTAAAGAAATTTAGATACCTGGGAAGCAGGCTGACAGATGAGGAAAAGTGCGATGTTGAGATCCAAAGATGCATTGGAATGACCAAGGACGCATTTCAAAAGCTAACCAGAATACTGAAAGATAAAAAATCTCATTGAAAACTAAGAAGAGTACTGGATTTTTATGTGATGCCTGTCCTTCTGTATGGCAGTGAATGTTGGACAATTACCTTAAGAATAAAAGAAAGGCTTGTGGCAGCCGAAATGTCGTTTTACATAAGAATCCCGAGGGTTCAATGGATTGAGCACGGGACTAACGACGAGGTATTGGAGAAAATGGAAACGAGGAGAAAACTCATAATTAACATAAGAGAGAGACAGGTGAGGTTTCTGGGACATGTAATGAGGAAGAAGGGCCTGGAGAATTTAATACTCATAGAACGGATAGAGGGAAAGAGTGACAAGAGAAAGCAGACTGAAACCTACTTGATAAGCCTGAGAAAATGGATGACAGAGCGGAATTTGGAAGTGAAACCAAGAGGAAGAAATTTTAGAGCGACAAGAGACAGAGTCAAGTGGAAGTCCATGATCGCTTACGTCCTGATGAGACATAGCACATGAAGAAAAAGAATTGACCAAGCAGCCAGTACTATTGTTGTTTGAAATTTATAAAATCGTTCTCTTAAAATGTTTAGGAAAATAGGTTTCTCAATTCAGTAGCTTTTATCGCTCTTACTAACCTTTTATCTAAAGCAGCATCGAATGTCAACATCTTAATTATTATCATTATTTCTCTTCTAGTTGCATATGATAACTAGTTTAGTTTTTGCTGCAGTTGGTAGACCTCGAATTGATGTGGTTTCTGTTATTTATTACAGTTCTTTAAACAGATAGAGCAGTACATCGTGATGTCAATTATCTTACAAAAATCGTTTTTAACCAATTACAAATACACAAGAATATGCACCTTTGGTTTAAAGATTATGCAAAAGCATTTAACAAATTAAGTAACAAAGAACTGTTGAAACTGCTTGACAATACTGACATATTTAAGAAGGATATTAGAATAGTCTAGAACCTATACTGAAAGAAAACTACCTGCATTCGGATAGAAAATGAATTCAATGAATATACTAACATTCAGTGAATATACTAACATAGAAAGGGGTATCAGACTGTTGCAGAGTAAGTAATACCCCGGATAACTCAAATAAACTAGGCTAGACGCCTTAACTAAAGTATTCAAAATGAGTCCAAAATTGCTGGAGTCAAGAGTATTTCTTACAGACTTTATGACAAATGGCCTATCCAAGAAAACGATTTATAATAGTGGCGCCGAAGAATCAAAACTCTTACGAATTATAAAAAGTTGGAAGAACGTTTTGTTTCGGCGTTCATGATGACAATAACATCGGGAATTTTGAACTACGTTGGTTTAAATTTTTCCCTTTGGTGTGTGTAAAGAAAAACAAGAGCAAAAAGCAGATATTATACAATTATGGAGAAAACATTAACACATGTGGTAAAAAAAATCAACAACAACAGCAGCAAAAAAGAAAAAACAAAAAACAAAAAAAACAAAAAAACAAAAAAACAACAGCAACATCAGCAGTTGTTGGAACTCCAGGAACAACAACAAAAGTTAATTAAAAAGAAAATGGAAAATTTAAAAAGTTCTTTCACTCCAGACGCGGGGACAAATCCCATATAGAATTCAAATACAATTCAGAAGATGGAATTACCTTTTTGCATATTTTAGAAGATACGAGTAAATTTCCAGAGAAAGTTGCAGCTTTTAAAAAGACAAAAAAAAAAAATCAGAAATCGTACTGGCTTCAGATGCTAGTGATTATGCTATAGGATTAGTAATTCTACATAAGTTTGATGATGCTAATATATAGTTTGTGTTCGTTATTTCCAGAAGAAATAAAACTACAAACAGATCGAAATAGAGGTGTTAGAAATTTAATCTGCAGGAAAAATATTTACAAATTTATACACGAAAGGATTTTTCGGTTGCAGACAGCCATATTTATTATCAATTTCTGGTTATTCCCACCAAAAAAACAAAAAAAAAAAAACAACAAAAAACAAAAAACAAAACAAAACAAAAAACAAAAAACAAACAAACAAACAAAAAAACAAAAACAAAAACAAAACAACTCCTACTCATACAGCCAATAGATTACAACGCTGGAAAACCAGCATATTATGATTTTAGAATGAATTACCAACTGACCAAAAAAATTAGGACATGCGGATGGATTATCAACATTGATACCAAAAAATACTTAACCGTTTAAGAACAATATTAATGTCGCAATAAAAAGTGAAATAGAAATTAAGAAAATATAATGCGATGTTCGTGAATTACTAGTCACGCTGAAAGAAATAAAAGAGAAATCAGAACAAGAGATATTTATTGAGGAAAAAATAACGACTAAAAGAAAGTAAGAAAGAACGCTTAATAGATTTGAAGGCTAATTCGCAATGTGACGGAGTACTCAATGAGTAGTAATACCTAGTATATTATAAAAGCGGATATTAAATGAAGTTCATAGTAGACACCTGGGAATTTCAAGAATGAAATATCTTATGAGGTGCTATATATACTGGATTAAAATGAATCAAGACATTGAAAAAATAGTAAAAGTCTACAGGATTGTGCTCTGGCAGCAAAATCACTTATAACGAAAATATAACCTTAGTCAAAGATAGTTACTAATGAGCAAGACAGCACATAGATTTTGCAGGTCCAATAAACGAAGCACATTATCTTGTGGTAGTAGATAGATTTACTAATTGGCTTAAAATTTGTAATTTCATAAAACCAACTTCTACGGTTACAGTGAAACTTTTACTCGAACTGTTTGCAAGATATAGCATTCCGGATGACTTAGTCTCGGATAACGGTACACAATTTATTGCTTACAAATTTAAAGAATTTTATAAAATGTTCTCAGTTGAGCATATTACTACTCTGCAATATTACCCCAAATCAAACGGACAAGCTGAACGGTTTGTGGATACTTTTAATAGTTTTGAAAAAAAGCAAGTAATGAAAAAGTGTATGGGGAAGCACTACAAAAATATTTGGGAAAATACCGGATATCGCCATATCCCAATGCACCCTTAGATGCGTCACTGGCAGAATTAATATTCACAAGAAAAATTAAATCGATGTTCGACAAGTTGTTAATAGATCAAAAAGTAATAAGAACGGATAACAAAAAGGACACTAACATTTTCGAGTTTCTCAAAATGTATTTTTCAGATGATATGAAAGTGGAAAAGAAATATGGGAAGACGGCAGAATAATGTCTCAAACTGGAAATATATATAATAGATGATATATATATATATATATATATATATATATATATAATGGAAGGAAAAATAGTAACGA
>JBBBDQ010000904.1:2467500-2475000 GCA_037127315.1 Ascarosepion bandense
GTGTATGTGTGTATCTGTGTTTGTGTATGTGTGGGAATAACTCTACATTACTTGCCTCATGTATGAAATATGATTTTCTAAAATACAAGTCTCATCAGTTTGTCACGTAGTTCCGCCTGTCCACTGTATTGTAAGATTGTTTCTTTTTTGTTAGTTACATTTTATTTGAGATTAAGCGGTAACTGAACCCAGAATACTTGTTTAATCTGATTATACAAAAATCATGTTTCCCATTCGAAAAAATCTCAAAATAATCTTGAATTCTCAAGTTGATTTCGATGTCATACGATATTCTATTGAAACTTAAATTCTTTTATCTGGATTTGAGAACAGGAAAAACATGGGCGTGAGGCGTGTTTCTCTTTTTGCTACTTTCAGCTGCTATGCTAAATATCTATAGCTTTCGAAAGAAGAGTTCAGAATTATATCTTGAAAGAAAATAAAACGGAAAAAATATCTAAGCTGAAAAAGTTTCCTTAATTTCTTAAGGCTTATTTTTAGATTAATAGTTGCTTTCTATTGTCGTTAAATTTCTGCAACTTTCACAATTTATGCATCTTTCCTGACATTTTTATTGAATATAAATCGACTAACGTCTGGAACTTTGTCAAATTAAGTTATTAAGTTTGGTTTAAGAATATTTCAAATATATTATGTGTTCTTACTAAATTTAGTTGTGGAAAATAGATCTCAACACGGGCTTATAAATATTTGATAACTTTTGAGTGCAGTTTATGTCAGGTCTAGGAAATGATTCAGCTGATTAGGAATTAAATTTTGACAATGTAAAATAATATTCAGTATTTCCTCTTTGATTCTGGTTATTGCTTGTGATTTATTAGCTTATTCATCTTGGATTTTATATCTATTTTCTATTTAGTTAGCAAGAAATTAAACAAAGAATAGAAAAAGGTAGCCATCACACACACAAATATATATATATATATATATATATATATAGAAAGAGAGAGAGAGAGAGAGAGATACATTTTTCTTACTGATAGAACGACTCGAAGTTTCATGCCCAGCGCAATCTTCAGGTGGTGCATTGCGTTGTGCATAAAAAACCGAGCCCTGCTACCGGCGACGGAAAAATGGATATTTTTTAATATATAATTATATAGCTTTGTTATATATATATATATATATATATATATTATAAGTTTTTTTTTTTTTAATCATATTACCCCAAGAAAGGCGAAAAATGCCACTGATGCACAGGGGGCTACGTAAGAGTGAAAAGATTGGAAAAGAGAAAAACCGGAAACCGTACCTAAACAGGAAACAAGGGATGAGCCTCTTCACCTGTTCAATAGATGTGGGTGGAGTGTGAAAAAACATAGTTTACTGCAACATAACAGCTGTCGTGTTTTGGTACTATTTGTTAGTACCTTAGTGAAATCTTTTACTGTTAGGAATTGATATATATATATAAAATTTCAAAATTTCAAAACAACATCATATATTGGATAAATCAATGATGGAACAGGTTAAGAGGGTAGAGGTGGGGAAGAGAATTAAGAACCCAAGAAAAGCTACATTTTTGATGTTTATGAAATATTTGAGTGCATACAATTATATTATGGCATGTCGACAATTATATCGAATGTGCTTGTAAGAGTCCCACAAGCACATTCGATACAATTGTCGACAAGACTCTTAGTAGGCTATATATCAGATTTTTGAAACAAAACTATTATCAGAGAATGGGAAAATCAATATATTAATGCAACCGGTAGGAATATGATTACCGAAATTAGTTATATTACAGAAGAAAATATATTAACTATACTTTGGGTTATGTATGAGACGATGATGGTAGACGGAAGTTAACTCGTTGCGTTTGTTTAACAGTTTAATTTAGGGATTTAAATACTTTGAAATTTTTCTTGAAAATACAGAAAACATGGCTCATTTAAGGATTTACAAGCTCTAGTTTTATTTAATATTTTCCCTTTTTACGGTCGGGGTATTATTGACTTCAAATTGTATGTGGAAAGTGAAGTTTTATTGCGGTAAGTCTTATTAAAAGATAAAATGTGTTGATACCAATGAATTTTAAAAGGATTCTTGGTGTTTCTGATGTAATTTGTTTTTACTATTGAATTTTCTATGGTAGAAATAGTGCTTTGGCAGACTATAGAGTCAATTAAACATTTCTTTTGAAATTTAAAATTTTATCATTATCAAGGTTATTTATACAGCTATAACTTAATTTAAGAGTATTTTTCTTTAAACATCTTTCTAAGAGGGTTATAGGGAAGTGTTTCTCAGATAGTTTCAGGAATTTATGCCTTAACGTAGTACTAACCATTTGTGTTAAATCGGGTGTATACCAAATAATTTTTCTATTTCTATCATTATTGTTATTATCATCGTGTTTATTATTTGTAATGTCAGGGCATTTGTAGCCACTGTTTTTTAGAAAAGTGTTATACAAATTGTTATGTTTATAAAAGACGTCTTCACTAGAGAAGTTCTGTATTCAATTATTCAGTTTTAAGATATTTATGGGTTAAAGTGGCGACAGTCTGTTTTGAAATTTAATATTTCGCATTCAGCTCTTGATGTTTTGATCGTCGACATTTTGATCGTGGTTAGTCCAATTTATTTTTTCTTTGTATTTCTAGGTACTGATTCTGGCTCAGGATAGATTTTTGGGTTTGTTCCTCTTTCTCTTTTATTTGTATACAAGCATATATATATATATATATATATATATATATATATATATATATATATATATATAACATGTTAGGATTAATGAACCTTCTTGCCCACGGAATTATATTAACTGAACTAAAAAAAGAAAAAAAAATGAAATAAAAATCACCATGACGAATTTTGAGTTTTACTCAACTCAGTTAATATTCTGATGGAGGCAGATTTCTTCTATGAGAAATTGTGATTGAACCTATTTATTTTTTCGGAACGTAAAAACTTACAAAATATTTTTTGTAAAGCGTTTGCATAAATTTTGAAATTTAATATTTTGCATTCAGCGATTGACGTTTTGACATCAAAAATATTTTTAAAGTCGTTCTTATGTGAACGTTTGTCTTCTCTTGGAACGGTATCTTAAAAGTTTCTTGTAGTGAATAGTAAGGAAATTCCTGACTTTAATTAAAATGAAACTTAGTAAATTTGTTTTTTCTTCACTTTTTTAAAAATTGGAGTAGATAGGCTCTACTGTTTCCCAGTTCATACTCCTCCCTCTTCCTTTGAACAGGAGTAGTAGTTTATCCCTTGTTTAGGAAATGTATTCTCGGTTTTCTTTCCTCCCTTTATGTTTTAATAGTTGTGCTGTCGCAAGTGTTTTGTAATTTGTGTGGATGGTGGCAATGTCTCTTCTTACAGAGATTAAGACTTACTGCTTCCGACTGGTAGTTGGGAGCCCGAGCTCTTGCGTGGCGTCTTGAGAGGCTGATCTTATCAACAGTTGAATAATATCGGTGTTCTTGTTATGCCATGTCGCGCATGGATGGGTGTCAACCCTGAGGCGATATTTTGCTGCAGATTGCGCCAGTTTCCTTCCAATGCATGTTGCATTTGACAACCGACTGTTACTACTACTCTAGCCCTCTATTTATCAAAAAACTCTCTAATCATGATGACACACACTCAAAGGTATAAAATTAAACAAAAACACGTAAACCTCTCAACATCTCTTTCTCGAATGCCCGTGGTATTTGTATCAAATTTTACAGCGTTGTATCCTTCCACCAAGAAAAATCCCCTGGCATCTTAGCTCTATGTAAAATTAACCTTGACCCTTCTATCCCTTCCTCTGATTTCTATATCCCTAGTTACCTTCCTCTGATTTCTATATCCCTAGTTACCTTCCTCTCTTTAGAAAGTACTCCAATATGCATGGTTTTGGCGTTTGTCAGCGAACATCTCCCTCTAGCCAGGATGATTTCTCTTGAATCTTCAAACCATTCTTACATGTGTCTCTGTCTCTCTCTACTAAGCTCAGTTAGATATCTTTTCTTTCTCTACCGCTCCATTTCCTCTCCTGACTGTTTCATAGGAGACAGCATCTCGAACAATATAAACAAGTCCATTTTCTCTCATCCGTTTGCTAATATATTTGTGTTCGGTGACTTTAATGCTCACCACGCCAATTGGCTGGAAAACTCTGTCACAAATCTTGCTGGCGTTCACACCATGAACTTTTCCTTAATCAATAAATTTGAGGTCCTCACAGCTACAGCTGACAAGGCTGAGTGCTTTGCTCACAGATTGTCTACCAACTCCACATTTGATTCGTCTTGAGTATCCGCATCCGACTTCCAACCTAGAACTGAGGCTTAATTGAATGACGTTTGCATTACTCCCTCGTTGGTTTCTAACTTAATTTCTAAGTTTGACTCCCAGCGAGCATAGATGACAAAATACCAGTCATCGCCATGTAGAAATGTGCACCTGAACTCTCCTCTGTTCTCTCAAAACTTTACAACTACTTCCTCTCTGCTTCTTGTTTTCATACCTGCTGGAAGTCCCCCTCTGTGGTTCCAGTTTTTAAGAACTCTGGAGAGGCCCCTTTAATTATCACCCTGTAAGCCTCCTACTGATTTTTGGTAAAGTGTTCAAGGCTATTATCAATGCTGAGGTGGTTCAAAATGTCACAACTCACTGCCTATTCTCTAACAAACTGTATGGCGTCCGCTTCGCCAGGCCTACAGATGATATGCTAACGACCATCACAGAGTGTGTATACCAGGCTCTTTATAAGAACGGCAAAGCTCGAGCTGTTGCCTTGGACATCTCTCAAGCATTTGACAGAGTCTGGCACGTTGGTACGCAAGTTACAGGGATATGGTATAATATGACGCTTGTTTTTTTTTTTAATCGTATCACCCCGAGCAAGGCGGTAACGCCACTGATGTGCAGGGGGCTACATAATAGTGAGAAAATTGGAAAAGAGAAAGCCGGAAACCACATCCTAAACAGGGAACAAGGGATGAGCCTCTTAACCTGTTCAATAGATGTGGGTGGAGTGTGAACCGGGCGATAGATAGATCTATCTACTCCAATTAAATTTATTATTTATTTAAATAAATTTATTTAAACCAATTGTTCCAATCAAATCACATAATGAAGGTGGTATTGAACAACTGTTTCCAGATCTTATCATACGAACAAGCTGCTAAACCATGAAATCTGATAACCTTTGAAAAAATATTCTATATCAGTAAGGGCCGCTAAAATTGAGCTAAAATATGAGCAGACATAATGAAAAAATACCCAAAATTTAATAAAAACAGTTTTATCGCCCAAATCTTTAAGTTATTATTAAGAATGAAATAATAAAGAATTTTTTATCAATTAATTTTTCCAATAAATTATATTGTTAATCCTTTCTAGAATTGTCAAAATTTCTGTTAAAATTTCTTTTTTTTTGTGTCAGTGACTATAAATTAATATGGGAAATGTTAGCGTCTTTTACGGTGAAAAACACATTGATTTGGAAATTCTTGCAAAAATCAGATAATCGTCATATTTTAATTAAGGCTTTCAGAACTTCTTTACAAATTAACGAAATTATTTTTTCAAGAACGTTTTATAGAAAATTTTGGTAAGAAATATATTTATTATTTCTGTTGACTCACACTTATCGAATTCTATGAAATTTCGTTTAATTCATTTTTGTAAGACTTGTTTATATTAATTATAAACCAAAACCCCTGTAGAATTTAAATCATCAATTTTTTTTTAAACGAGATAACCAAACAGAAAATATACTCTGAATTGTAACATAAAAATAAAACTAAGACATTGATTTTATGCATAATTTATATTGTGGGCATTATTGTTTGGAGAAAAAAAATTCAATGAATAATGAATTTTTACAAAAATTTAAAAAATATTATTAGACTAATTTATTATATTATATTATATTATATTAAAATATTATAATTTTTTTAACCACTAAAAAATTGTGATCATTTTTAGCGATTCGGTCATATTGTTATTAAGTAACAGTTATATTTACTAACATAATTGGAAAAGCTTGCTATAATTAAATGACCCCAAATTTAAAAAAAAATTTGAAATGTTTGTGTATAAAATTACCGATTTTTGTAAATACGGACGTTCATACACAACATTATCAGAATATACAAGCGATAACTATAGTAAATGTAAAATATATTGCTGATTTTATAGCATCCCCTAAGCAAACGTTTTCGTAAGTAGGGCTATAAAGTCAAAGTCCCAGAAATTTAACAAAGTCCCATTAAATCTCGGCATCATTGAATATTTATGGTTCATTTTAGCAAAACAATTGATGGGTCGATATCCTCTACCACCACCACCACCACCATCACTGAAGGAATTGAAAACAGTTTTAACTAAAGAAAGGATAAAAATTAATCTGAAAACAATTCAAACTTTTTACGACTCGATCCCACGCAATATTCAAGCTATAATTACTGCAAAAGGCAGTTCTACTCAAATTTGAAATAAATTTACTTGAAATTTCAAGGTGTTTTCATTATTTTCTCCACTTCCTATATATATATATATATATATATATATATATAGAGAGAGAGAGAGAGAGAGAGAGAGATAGAAAGAGATATATATATAAAGAGAGAGAGATATAGAAAGATATATATATAAAGAGAGAGAGAGAGAGATAGAAAGATATATATAAAGAGAGAGAGAGAGAGAGATAGAAAGATATATATATAAAGAGAGAGAGAGAGAGAGAGATAGAAAGATATATATATATATAAAGAGAGAGAGAGATAGAAAGATATATATATAAAGAGAGAGAGATAGAAAGATATATATATATATATAGAGAGAGAGAGAGAAATATATATATAAAGAGAGAGAGAGAGATAGAAAGATATATATAAAGAGAGAGAGAGAGAGATAGAAAGATATATATATATATAGAGAGAGAGATAGAAAGATATATATATATATAAAGAGAGAGATAGATAGATAGAAAGATATATATATATATAGAGAGAGAGAGACTAAGAGAACGAGATAGATCGAAGGGTAAATGATAAAGTGAGAGTAAGAATAAATAGAAAGTGAGAATGAAGTAGTGAAACAGGAACCGAGAGACGAAACACAACTACAGGATAGGTATATAAACATCGCAATATCTGAAAACAGTGTAAATAAAATAAAAATCATATCTATCTATCTATCTATCTATCTATCTATCTATCTATCTATCTATATATCTATCTATCTATCTATCTATCTATCTATCTATCTATCTGAGCTGCGTGGGAAGAGAGCTTAGGAAGCTATAATCGCAGGTTATTGAGAGTGATGTTAATTTACAATTGTGTGACTTAGAGCAAGAGATGCTTATTAAATGTGTATCAGTTTACGTCTGTTCAGATCTATTAGTCTTTCTGTATCTTGATATCTACGTTTTTGCTTATGATGACAAGATGACTCCTTTTCTATCTATCTATCTATCTATCTATCTATCTATCTATCTATCGTTAGAAAGAAATATTGCTTTCATGT